>JANHFL010002023.1:141802-152432 GCA_032468155.1 Oxyrhabdium leporinum | reverse complement strand
TCCATCCTTCTGAGGTGGGTAAAATGAGGACCCAGATTGTTGGGGGCAATATGCTGACTCTGTAAACCACTTAGAGATGGCTAGAAAGCACTATGAAGCTGTATATAAATCTAAACGCTGTTGCTATTTTTCCAATAACAGAATGCTGTAGTAGTTCAATGCAGAATTGCCTGTATGCTTCAAAGCACGCAATTGGCCTGGAATTATATCATTGGATCTTTGAGGCTATATGCATTGCTCAATCGAAGAGCACATTCTTCATACGAAAAAAGGGCCATAGGCACCTTCGAAGTGAAATCTCTGGCACCCAGTTGGGGATAATGCAGAACATTATCAGAGGTAGATCAAAGGGGTTTTCCTGCAAAGAATACCTGGTTCAATCTCTGCTCTTGTCAACGATGGGTGAGATGGGGAATCTGCCTAAAACCCAAAGTGCATCTTGCCAAATGACTGATAATCCTTGGCTAGATGAACTGATCCTGTGACTCAATAAAATAGCTTTTCTGCCTTCTAGCCAAAGCAATGAAATTACTAAGATACTAGGCATGAAATCCTGGGACAAGCTCCCTAAATGCTAAGTAGAATTTATTGCATTGCTGATATTAAGGACAAGGAGGATTGCATCATGATATCATTTACTTTGAAGCAAATTGAGTGAGACTTCCAGTTTTTTAAAATGCATGTGCATATGCCTGGATGCATTTCAGATTATGAATAACTTTTTCCTCTCAATGAAAGACGACTCTCTGCAAATCCATGAATAATGTTTAAACCTCCCTTTTAATTGGAGTGAAATAAAATGGAACAACAGCAACAAAAAGAGGTTTTGTTTATGTTGTCACAGGTTGGCCAAAAAGATAACTATTAAAATAGCTGGGAATAACCGCTTGATACCGGTGAAGAAAGTGACCGATTCTGATTTTCAAATCCTTGCGTCTGTCTTTATGAACAATGTGTTTCTTACAGGTATGTTTCCTTATTTTAGTCTCTGAAACACAAAACTAATGCGTTAAAGGGGCTCCTCCAGAATCAGATGGTATAATTCAAGGAAGCCTTGAAGTTTAGCTTTTCCCATTTATCCCAAAGGTGCTTTTATTTTAAAGGCAAGTGGACATTTCTGATTTTTCTTTAAGACGTTTTGCAGAAACGAAAAATATTCTTGAGTGAGAAGTGAAATATCTTAAAGAAAAATCAGAATGTCCACTTGCCTTTAAAATAAAAAATAACCTTTGGGACAACCCTGACCTGGATGAATGAGAACCGCCAGGGGTGGGCTGCTAGAAGTTCGCACAGGTTCGGGCGAACCCGTAGCTAATTTTATAGCCAGGTCAGCAAACTGGTAAATCCCACCCTTGGCTGGACCTTCCCACCCCGCCTCTCTCAGGAGTCCGCACGTGGCCCATTTTGGATCCCAGGTAAGTGTAGGGCCCACGCGGAGGCTTGAGGAGGTTGGAAAATAGGCTTCCTGGAGGCTCCGGAAGGCGGGCAACGGGCCTGTTTCCGACCTCCAGAGGGCCTCTGAAGCCTGAGGAGGCCATTTTCGCCCTCCCAGAGGTTCGAGGAAAGGCTCCGGAGCCCAGAGGGGCTAAAAACACCCCCTCCACCATGATGCAGGAGGCCAGCCAGGCCACACCCGCCATGGCCACACTCACCCAGCAACCGGGCAAAGAACAGGTTGCTAAAATTTTTGAAGCCGACCCCTGGATTTCCCCATTATGTCACAAAAGCACAATCAGAGAATGCAACCGTTGTTAAATCCCACTTGCGACCCAGTGTAATATTCAAATTAGAACTTGTAGTAAAGTAACACTAGGCTTCAGGAATGAATTTTACAGTTAGAGAAAGCCAATGGAATAGAATAGAACAGAATAACAGAGTTGGAAGGGACTTTGGAGGTCTTCTAGTCCAAACCCCTATTCAGGCAGGAAAGCCTATACCATTCCAGACAAATGGTTTTCCAATCTCTTCTTAAAAACACCCAGTGTTGGAGCATTCACAATTTGTGGAGGCAATTTGTTCCACTGATTAATTGTTCTACAAAGGAAATTTGTAGGAAAGGAAATTTGAGTTCTAGGTTGCTTCTTTCCTTGATTAGTTTCCATCCATTGCTTCTTGTCCTGCCTTCAGGTGCTTTGGAGAATAGCTTGACTCACTCTTCTTTATGGCACCACCTGAGATATTAGAACACTGCTATCATGTCATCCCTAGTTCTTCCCTTTGTTAGACTAGACATACATCATTCCAGCAACCATTCTTTATATGTTTTAGCCTCCAGTCCCCTAATCATCTTTGTTGTTCTTCTCTGCACTCTTTTCAGAGTCTCAACATCTTTTTTACATCATGGTGACCAAAACTGGATGCAGTATTAAAAGTGTGGCCTTACCATGGCATTATAAAGTGGTATTAACAATTCACGTGGTCTTGATTCTATTCCTCTGTTAAATTTTCTTGAGAACAATTCAGCCATTGTTTTCCCCTGGAATATGACTTTTATTTTGTCTTCCCAGTTGGCAGCCCTGTGATTGCCTAGTGAAGTTCAACTTTTAGCTTCCCCCTTTGCCCTAATATCACTTCTTAATTAAGTCCTCCGATATGAGGAGTCTATTCTCAGCAGAATGTAAAAAGTGGTAATAATATAATTCACCATATGGTAGACCCCTTGGTGTTCTTTGAGCTTGGTTGTTTGCTTGCAGACATTTCATTACTGGATTAGGTAATGTCATCAGTGCTAGTGAGGGTGGAGTTTGCTCCCTGTTTATATATAACAGCTTGCCCTACCATATTGATGGGTGTATGGATTTCTCCTTAATAGTTCCTTGATAAAGATATTGTTTTCTGTTTGATTGTTTGTCTGCTGTTAATCTCTGCTTATTCTGGGTATTAGCTGCAGGAGAAGACATGTGGAGTCTTTGGTGCTCTTTGAGCTTAGTCATTTGCTTGCAAATATTTCATTACCCAACTAGGTAACATCATCAATATGATCAACAATGGGTTTGCTCTCTGTCTATATATACTAACTTGCCTTGCCAGTGTTGGTGGGAATGTAGATTTCTCCTTGCAGTTCCTTGTTTAGAGTATTGATTAGGGTTGGCTTTCTCAACCTTGGTAATTCTTAAAATTGGACTGCAACTTAAAAGTGGACTTCAACTCCCAGAATCTCCTGGCCAGCATAGGAGAAACACTGGATTAGGGATGGTTTTTGCTTGGAACTAGGAGGTAATTTGGATTTAATGATGTTACCTAGATAGGTAATGAAAGGTTTTGCAAGCAAACAACCAAGCTCAGAGAGCATCAGGGACTCCACATGCCCTCATAAGCAGGGATTAACACCGGACAAATGAACAGAAAACAATACCATGATTAAGGAATTACCAAGAAGAAAACTATGCCTCCTCAAGCCTGGCAGAGCAAGCTGCTACATATAAACTCCATACTCACTTGTACTAATAATATTGCCTAGTCGGATAGTGAAAGCAAACAACCAAGCTCAGAGTACTAAGGACCCCACAGTTCAATCCTGAGCTACATATATTCTCTTCTATTGGAATTCATCATACATTTTGCATGATGAATTTTGCAAAAACATTCTGTTGTCCAGAACTGGAAACCAATTTGCAAATTGTCTTCTTTCTCAATCTGGGACTAGGTCTGCCCAATGAATAGGGAGAAATCCCATTCTAAAATGTTCAGCCATGAAAGAGTTAAAAGAAAAGCTCAATTTGTCCTGTCAATCAAATCTACCCTGTCAATCCCCCTACAGGGCAGAGATAATAAAAACACAGCAATTAAAGCTGAAGTGCTAATCAAGATTGAAAAGATTTGCCTCACAGGTGAGGTTTCAAAAACAGGAAGAACCAGAACTATCTTGCTTTGGTCTTCTGATCTCTGTTGCTCCTTGGAGTGTTTCTCTAAAACTAACTAAGTGTTCGGTAAGAAAAGAAATCCCAATCCCTGAGCAGGAAATTATAGAGCAAGATATGGAATAGTGGATCCCAGAGACAGATGAAAATTATGCTGACAATACTGAGAACTGCTTTGACGAAACTGTTAGTACTGCTTGCTCTATACTAAGGCATCCAACTACTTTGGCAACTTGAAGACCTATGGACTTCGACTCCCAGAATTCCCCAACCAGCAACAGGTATTAAAAGTTGCCAAGACTGGATACTCCCGCTCTTTGTTTGAAGATTCAAAGTTTCCAATTTATTAACAGTACTCAACTTCTTTATGTCCATCTGACAGAATTTAACAGAATTACTCCCATTATAAACCAACATCTGTTGTTGGCAACGAGTGAGATGAGGAACAACAGTCTTATTTAAGCTTGATCAGTCAAAAGAGGCTTTCAGAAATACAGGCAGTGGTGGTACTGCTGAACCGGTAGGAAAAATTCTGGTTGTGGTTGCTCTGGAATGGGGTGGAAGTGAGGATTTTGCATTATGATTGCTTATAAGTAAATAAGAACCAGTAAAAGAGGAATGGAAAAATCCCTCTCTGTAGATCAGTGTTTTTCAGTCTTGGCAAGTTTAAGATGGGTGAACTACATGCTGCCTTGGGAATTCTGGGAATTGAAGTCCATGCACCTTAAAATTGCTTCTTGAAGAAGCTTCTTGGATGAGAAGCGAAATGTCTTCAAAGAAAAAGCAGAAAGTCCAGTTGCCTCTTGGGGGAGGGGGGAAGCATGGGACAACCATGATCTGGATGACTGAGAATCTCCATAGACATACATTTGGAAGCAAGACACACAGGCCTTTGAATCTGATCCTCCTGCTCAGTGCAGAAATCCAAATCAAAGCATCCTTGGCAGATGGCTGTCCAGTCCTGATTGAATACACCCAGTAAAAGGGTGTATTGCCCTCTGAGTAATTGGTTCTCCCGTTGAACTGCTTTAAACATTTCCCTGACCTTCATCTAGAATACGCCTTCCTATAACTGAAAACCTTTATTCTGTAGCTTGCATTCCTGGATTTAAAAAAAAAACAAAAACAGATAGGGCATCTAAGAAGAAATGAAGAACAAGACCATAATTTTATGTCAATTTGACTGTGTTTATTAAAGAAAACATTAATTTCTTCCGATGCATGATTAACTCCCCATTCCCATCCTTCTTTACCAGTTTTCTGTAAAATAAAACAGGAGGGGGGGGGACCCTTGCTTGTTGTCCTCTTAATGCTTACGATACAAATGGGAAATAATGTGCTAAATGTAGCATTATTGTGCGGGTCAGGCAGGCCAACACTGTACTCGTTTTCCCACAATTGCAGCTCATTAACGTCTAGTTCTTCATTGTGAAGTGTTTGAGCTAGTTCTACCAAAGTGGGGGAGGATGCTTACATTATGCAAACTGGACAGCTTTCTTTTTTTAAAAACGTCTTTCAAAAGAGTCTTTGAAACAGGATGAAAATATTAAGGGTCTATATGTTACAATTTGTTCACAGGAGGATTCTGCTTTTAGGGGATATTCAAGTAAATAAAACATTTTTGATAATGTTTACTTAAAAATTTATCAAATCATATCCACGTTTAATCTTAACAGTTTTAGAAACAAAGGCTATCTTTTCACTAGCAAAAAATGTTTTATCAATCTTTATAAGACTCTGCATTTTATTTTTTTAAAAGCTATAATCTCTGATTATAGAATGAAGTTTGAAAAATCAATTAACTCTTCATTACTTGCCTAGGCAATATTTTTTTTTACTATACTTTAAAACATAAAAGGTAAAAATCTGTAAAGTTACATTTATCTGAACCTCTCATACATATTGTAGAGTACTATTTCTTTTTATTTTACATATATGAGAATACTGTTGAGACTTTGCTCAGGAACATTATTGTGTGATTTCAAGGCATTCTAAAAAACTTGATTAGCTATTCTATGTGCTGAAGTAATGGGCTTTCTATATGGGTCAGCCTTTGGAAAGGAGTTACAGTAATAAGCACCAGCATAAAATACATTATGCCTAGAATTGCCCTGAAATGCAAAGCCAGCCACTAGGATTTGTCCAAGGAACCCCATTCTGGCTGTATTCCTGTGCACTCATATTTTCAAGAACCAACTTGAATACCTTATTTATACCAAATATATCACACCCCTCCATTATCAGGTATTTGAGATAATGCACAACAAAAGTATTAATAGTTACTTAACTGTATTACAAAGATGTAGAAGAGCAAAAAAGGAAAGGAGAATTCATTGGAGCTGAGTGGCTGTAACAAATTTTCATACATAAATTAATTAAATAAATAAAAACCAGGCAATACCAGTTTATGACACAGTATTACTTTCAGAATGGCTGTCTTTGTCAACCTAGTAGTATGATGTATAACAGATCCTTCAATAAATTATGAATGATGGGCAGCTTCATAGAGAAAACAAATAAGAATGTTCAACCCAACAGAGCCCCTAAAGCTCATGCTACTAAAAATTACCAAACAAGAAAATCACAGAGGCCAATTTTTTCTGCTACTTGAGAAGGGAAGGGGAAAGGAAGATCATCAGAAAGAGATGAACTGAAATTTTAGCCTCTGGCTGTTGTTTTTTAATGTGATTTCACCACCGTATAACTAGCCTTAGAACTCAGGAGAACATCTCTTATGTTTTATAAATACAATTATAATTTACATTTCATTTATTCTTAGCATTTAGCATAATATATCTGCATTCAAGGCCATTATGCAAGATGAACTGTGAACATGTGCACCTTTCTGTTCTACTTCATGCTTTGTTATATTTCTAAAGCCACTCTCATCCATATAACTGAATACAGAAATCTATACAATATAGATGCATTAATATGTATATGTAATTTTTTCACTGCAAACAATTACACTGTACCCATAGATGACTGACTGATCATCAACATCATAGTATACTTACCATTCCTTATATATCAAAGATTATATGCAAGTGTGTTGACTGAACAGAGCTCCCATCTTTAAACAAAACAAGAAACAAACACTACATATATAACATAGTATGC
This sequence comes from Oxyrhabdium leporinum, assembly GCA_032468155.1. Lineage (NCBI taxonomy): Eukaryota > Metazoa > Chordata > Lepidosauria > Squamata > Cyclocoridae > Oxyrhabdium > Oxyrhabdium leporinum. The sequence goes on along the minus strand of JANHFL010002023.1, from coordinate 145,452 downwards.
CATATTTTATAAATTATCCTCTTCAATATACCAAGAAATTGAATCTGGAACACCCAGAACAGATTCAATGGAAACTGTTTGAAGAGTATTGTTGAAAACAATTTATTAAGAAATTAGAATGAAGATATCAGGAAGACTGAAAATATAGACTATGGATCCATAAATTTAGGAACTCCAATCAAGTAGCATCATCACCTATCCCAGCAACCTGTTTCTAACTCCCTATAGCAGGGGTGTCAAACTTGTGGCCCACAGGCCAGATGCGTCATACACTGGCCACGTCCATGCCTGGTTTAGCGAAGGGGGGGGGGTGTCCCGATACATTGCATCATGATGCCATGATGACACAAGTTTGACACCCCTGCCCTATAAGTCAGAAATGGCAAAATAGTTTTTTCTGGAGTCTTGTATCATAATGCATGCTAAGGAAACCAAAATTCAATCCCAGAGAAGTCCATTAACCTTTGGTAGAGACTTAAAAATTTAATTCAGATTGGCCATTTTCTGCAACAACCTGCATCAAAACAAATTTTGGATAAACAACATAGCAGGAGTATAATTAGTGTCAGCTTCCTGATTTGGAATGCAAAGCAAGAAGGGGGAGTCTTTCCACACCCATATGACTACAATGATAGTCCTTAATTTTATTTTAGACAATTGTTTTCTAGGTAAGAAGACTTTTGCATTATTTCTTGGTTGCAAAATTCATTTATGAGAAAAGAGTGGAGAAGAACACTTAAGTTGTAAAAGCAGAAGAAAGCCTCTATTTACAGTAAGTTTTAACCTCCTTCCTTTAAAGTCCTAGGCAATCAAACAACAATAGGGCTATTATGCCTAAAGCAATCAGGATGTTCCTCCCTGCCCCACCCTTCCTGTACAGATAATTTGTCAAATGTCTTCCAGTTCTTGCTGAAAATATCAATGTAAAATTCCCTGGAAATGGAGAGACAGCATTTTTTAAAAAAAACAACAACAACACTTGAACTATATTGAAATAATGTTGGGGTAGGGAAAAGGGGGAGGAAGCTAGGCTGGAATGGTAGACTTCATTCATGGTCTGTGTGGGTTCGATTAGTAGCATGAATAGAACTCTTGGCATATAAACTAGGGACACATAGATCAATACATATCCATCTCATCTAAGTTTTAGCATTAGTGAGATATTATTCCAGTCCATCATTTCAATGGCTTTTTTTAAAACAAAGACCTCAAACCATAACAAAACTGCACATCTGTTTGCTATTCACCATCATGTGATTTACAGACCTCTTCTGTCTCTAATAAATAGTAATTAGTTTTAACATAAATATGCCCAATGTTTTTTTTTTAGAAATGCTTTTCTAAATAAATACTTTTTTTAAAAAAATGCAAGTACCTAACACAATTGTTTTGTGTATGGATTTTTGAAAGGAGAAAGAGGAAAGGTAGTGGATCCAGTCCCCCCTGTTAAGATTATTATAGGACAGTTTGTTTGATCAGATTAAAATATCAATCCCTGGCATATTCATTTAACTTCCATATGCCTATTTTCCTCCCCAAACAACAGAGACTGAGTATGTGTGTGCTTTTTCCAGGAAACTAGTAAGACCTACGCATTTACATTTCCCACACAATCACAGTTTTCTCCACAGAAATGACTAACATTGCTGGCAGTATAGCATGGATAAGAAATGTTGTGCAAAAAATTAAACTAGATGAGATATCATTAATTATGTCTTTGCAGTTAGCATTATCCTTCACTTGTGAATCTTCAGTAAGGATAGTGGGTCAATGATCTTTCTCATGTACCTTTCTCGTGGTTTAAGGGAGCATAAGGAGCATACTTACTTCCTTTAATGTACAACTTCTGCTTGATGAAACTATCACTCTGTCAAATAGAGGAGATGAACCTACTATTTCAAGGAACTGTTGATCTTATATCAACATAAACAAAGACTAAGTATTCTTAAGAGAGTAGTTAATATGTCTTGAGGCCATGGGAGGTAATTAATGAGATAGATAGTAAGACATGACTTTAATCACCACATGACTAAACCCACTAAACTGAAGAGGATTCAGTCTGGCATAAAAGTCCCTGTGTTCAGAAACTTGATTCCTTCATGCATTCTAGGATGATGAGTACCCTTGTTCTCCAGTGATTAATTTGGTACACTTGAATAAAACTGTTTAATGTTGTAGGAGATAGATTATTTGTACCGCACTAAGGGAGAAAAATAAGAACATAAATAATAATGATAAACTTGATACTTAATGGATAAGCTCTGACAGGACACCAAATCCCTTGCTGAACTGGTGGTAAGGTGAATGCAGGAAAGACAGTTTGTCCTTTCCTTAAAAGGTTTCTGCATTTTTTATAATGATGTTTTCAAGTGTTTGTCGTAAGAGGCACAGAACTGTAGGAGAGATCAGACCATTTCCAATTTTCCATTTTCGATAATATACTATGTTGCCTATGATAAGATGAACACAGCTGGATAAGAGTTTCATCCTCTTTCCCATGGTAATTAACAGATGCTTTCATAAAGCCCACAAGCTTTTCTCCAGGACATCCTAATTTGAAGATAGCCCTAATGTATCTCATTTTTCAAGAGCCAACAATATCTAAGGTCGTAATGTAAATATCCGAAGGATAAGCATAAGGATCTCAGCTAACGTTTCCCAATCCAATATCCTGTAGATGAATTAAAGTATAACTACCATTATTTGTAGCTAATATAGATGTTACCAAGTTTCAAAAGGTTGACTGTTTAATGTAAGCTGTTGTTTTAATTCTCCCATTTTATCTTACAGGCAAAGTAAAAAAAAGCGGGGAGGGGTTGCCATGTACTTGTCAAATGTAAGGAAATTAATATCTGGACTCTATGAATCAGACTTCCAGATATGCTCGACCGCCACTTTCATCGTATTTAGGCAAAAACACAACCAGGGATTCTTCCTATAGAAACTGCTGTTATAGCCCAATATCTACTGCTATGGTAGTTATGGATAAAAACTGCCGTTCAAGAAATTGGGAAGAAATTTGCACCAAATTCAGAATACAAATTGAGTTCCAAGTTAAAAATAATAATAACAAAAAGCAGTTTTCATGTTTTGTACTGATAATTCTATTTAGTACATTATGGTTGGTCACATAGTCAGCTATACGCTTAAATTGGATTTGGCATTTTTATCCACCTATCAAGTCATTGCCCAAGGACATGGGCTAGACAAACGTTGAAGTTTGATGGTGTCACAGGTATCGTCACAGGATGTAAGCTGTTCTGAGTAAAACTGCCTTTTGCAATTGACTAACGGGTATTTTGTGAATGCCAATGGTGTTCAAGTGAGGCTCCAATTGTTTTGGGATTGCACCCAAGGCACCTATTGGTACTACCTTTGCTTTGTTTTGCCAAAGTCTTTTTGCAGGCTTTTGTATTTTGCTATCTTTTCCCATTCTTTCTCTTCTAACCTGCTGTCTCCAGGTACTGTCATGTCTACTATCCAGACTTTTTTGTGTTTCTTATCAACATTTGTTAAGTCTGACGTGTTATGTGACGGGTGCCTGTCTGTTTGAATTCTAAAGTCCCAAAGCACTTTATTTATTTATTTATTTTTTACATTTATATACCGCCCCATTCCGAAGACTCGGGGCGGTTTACAGCTTATAAGCA
>JANHFL010002023.1:116207-135260 GCA_032468155.1 Oxyrhabdium leporinum | reverse complement strand
GGTGGGTGTGGGTGGGAAACTTGCCTAGGTTCATATGGACTGCCCATTTCAGCTCTACTCAGGTTCAAATCTACATCTACCCAGTGTTGCTGCTTGCCATAATCATTGTTGGAGGAGTAAGTTCCTGTACTGGGTAGAGGACCTGATCATATCCATGATCCCCTAGTCTTTACATTTTATGATGTTTCAAGTAACTCCTAAGGAGAATTGGTTCAGGCAGCACCTCTCATATCTGCCTAAGTTTGAGACAAGCATGCTGCTGAGAAAAAAAAACATTGTCAATGCTGTCTTAAGAAATGATTAAAGACTAAAAAAAAAGTAGATAGGGTGAAGGGTGAGACTAATTCAGCTTCAGTAGTTTTGGCTGAAATGTTTGCTGAACTTTTTGAGTTAAAGCAGAAGGAAGGAAGTCTATTTTAAAGTTGCCAACTTTTCAACAGAACCCAGCACCTTTGCGTTTGATCATTATTTGATCCATAAGACTTAGCAGATTGTGTTTATTTGGAATGCATGTATTAGTGTCTGCAGTTCAAACTGCCTTTAACCAGTGGAGCAAGTTTCCATGGTTTTTATCTGGTCAGCTGACACTCCATGTATCTGGTAAGTTAACAGTTGCTTAATGAAAATTGTCCCAGAATGTCAGAATATTTACAATTAGGAAGCTCTGCAGTGAAAATGAATGTTTTGCCTTAAACTGATAAAAAACATTAGAGGTATTGATAAATTATACCTGCCCCCACAGAAATGGAGGCAGAGCTTTACTTCAGGTCAAACAAATTGTCAAAGGTGAAAAGCATGCATTGGCTCATTATGTAAGACAGTGAAGACAAACACTGATGCAAATTAAAATTTGGAATTTATTGAATGTGTGAGAAACATTATTTGAATATTGATATAATGAAAAAACAAACAGAATGCTGGCAAGCAAAGCATTACATACTCAATTTCTGCAAAAGAACTAGGAAAGGGCTGTCAAACTCACGGCCCATGTGCCCTGTTTAGCAAAGGGGAATAAAGTTGTGATATGTAATGTGACGCCGCCATTACGATGCGAGTTTGACATCTGATCTAGGGAAAAGTGGACAAAAATGAAGCCTGACAATGGCTTACAACGGAACATTAAAAAAAGAAACTGAAGGCTTTATTTTGGCTGCTAAAGAGCAAATTGTTCAAACTAATGTAATCGAGGCCAGAATTGAAAAATCAAATGATTCAAGGGGCAAATTGTGAAAAGAGGCAGAAGAAACAATAGATCATATATTCAACTTGTGCAAGAAGATAGCACAAACTGATAATAAATTGATGAAACATAGCCAAAATGATTCACTGGAAAAATTATCATGTACCAATAAAGGAACATAGAGTTGAAAAAGAAGTTGATAATGAGCAGATTAAAATATTGTGAAAATTCCAAATACAAACTGATAAGGTCTTGATTCATAAAACACCAGATTTAACTGTGGTTGAAAGAAAGTAAGTGTGGGAAATTAATGTTGAAATAATAGGAGATAGTAAAATAGAAGATAAAGAATTGGAAAAAATCAAAAGGATCAAAATTTGAAAATCAAAATTGAAAATTATGGCATAAATGGTAATAACCTCTGCCTACGCCAAGTTATTGGGAAGGGCTCATTAGGAAAAAATATTAAATCCATTCTAAACATCCAGCTGACTATACAATGAACAATAATAGAAAATGGGAAAACAAAATTCAGCTATTGACAAATACTGTAAAAAAAAATAGCACAGATATAGCAATGGAATTCAGTCTAGAGAAATGTGCCACAGTAGCAATAAACTGGGTTAACATCATAAACAGTAATGGAATTGAAATGCTGAAATGAAAGAAGAGAAAGAACTAAAGAAAAATACAAAGACCTACAAATGCAAGTATGACTATGGCAAAAAATAGTAAGGATAGTTCCAGTAGTAATAGGTGCCTTGGATGCAATCCCAAAACATCTGGAGCACTACTTAAACTCCATCAGCAATGACAAAATCACCATCAGTCAATTGCAACTGGCAGCTTTACTTGGAACAGCTTACATATTGCAACAATATCTCTTTAACACCATAAAACCACAATATCTATCTATTCCAAATCCTTGGGAATGACTCAATAGGTGAATAAAATGCCAAATCCTATCTAAACATCTGGCTGACTGTGCACCCAACCATAATAATAATCTGTAAGGATAGCACTTTGACAGGGTGAACCATTTGCTTTCCCCAGCCTATATATTGACGAGATATGTTTATCTACAGACCTATTCAAGAAAAGATTGAAAGCACCAGGGCTTTTTCAACACAGGTGTTTAACATTTGCAGGTGCATTTACTTGTTAAAATGTGAAGCTCTCAAATTACTGTGAGTTACATGGTGTCAAATCACACCCATACAAAAGCAAAAAAAGTTGATTATACAGAGGAAATGTTATGAGCATTCATGGATGATTTCAGCCTCTAAATAAGAAGCTTCAAGAGATTACTGTAAAGTGCTGAAAATGACTACCTCCTCATTCATCCATTTGGCTTTATATATATATATATATATGTAGAGTTCCGAGAACATCAAAATTGTATATAATTCCATGCATACATACAGTGCTCTGGACATTTGCTTGCTGCTAGTATAGAAAAGAATAGATCGTGAAACTGATGAGACAGTAGGCATAGCTTCTTATTTCTGCAGAAAGGAGAAAGATAAGAGGATATCATTTTCAGAGTTAACCCCACATTATCTTGTCGGTAGTTCTGCCTAGTATTTGGGAAACTGGATTGGACTGCATACTGAAAACCAATTTGACATGAACCCTGAAATGGCATAAGTTATCATTTAGGTTCATGAATCACTATTTGCAAGGATAGATTTCTGGAAAAATGGGATGGGATGGGAATACCATGTAAGCCAGAGAAAGGACAATCTTTCCTTGCTCCTATCAGTATCTCTCTACCTAAAGAGAAAAGTGTTCAATTAATTTAGGACGATATTAACCATATCTTAATGGGTCCAACAGCATATGAGAAATGGAGAGAGCAATAATGACTATTTTCCTACCCATTACCGTCTGCTACAAATCTCCTGATGGTATTTTGAGTTAGAGTTGATGGAAGATGTTAATAGCTCAGTCCTTCCCTTTAGACTCCCAAGGCATTATTGGAGAACTGTCATGGAGAAACTAGTTCTATCTTCCACCTCTGAAAAGTGGCAATCTGTGTCAGTCATTGTACATGATTAATGGTGTCTACTAAACAGGGAGATTTGTTGGGCAAAGTTCTATTGCAATCATCTACAATGAGCATCATAACAGAGTGGGTCAAAACAGTTACTTGTTGCATGATTACAGTTTCATGAACAGAAAGGTTTCACTGTTGATTTCTTATTGTCCTATTATTCTTGAAATTTATCCCTTAAATGTAATTATAGCATATTTGTATACACATATAAAATGTCTTCTCTGAAGACAAAATGAAGTGGGTAAAGTTGGTTGTTAAAATTATTCAAAGCCAGGCTATGAAACTTTAAAGACTTAAGAATTACAGATTTGTTGCTCATATTTTCTTTGAAAGTGCCAGATTTTTTTGTAAAATTAAAATAAAATCTTTTGATTTGGAAACCAAATATGAAATATCATTAAATGATAAAAAAATTCTATTACTTTGCTTATGAACTTTCAAATGTGAGATCTAAAGACCATTGCATGTATATGCTCAAAAGCTTCAATTTTCAAAAAGCAAAATGTCATGTTCAGTATAAAAATTAATAGCAGAAACTATGCAGAAACTATGCATAAAATGCTCACTTTTAAGCTGCACAAGAATGAATCAAATAGTAGACAATAAGGAAAGACTATAAGAGGTACCTTTCATCAAACATTGTCATAATGTTTAGGAAACATGGTGTAATTCCATATGGCTACATGGTTTGTTGACAGTTTCTTGGCTAGATGGCTTTGCCTCTGATTGGAGCAGCCTGCCTTAATGGACAAGGACAAATGACAGGTTTGCAGATGCAAAAGTACATCTGATGTGCTGAGTAAATGAGCAGGTGGAGTCAAGAGCTCATCCATACAGCAAAACAACCAAACAACAATTGTAAATAGCATTCTAAGGACTAGACTGTTCTAAAATCTTAACCTGGGAGTTTCACTAAGCCAAGTGACATTTCACAGCTGTAATTATCAAATACATCAAATAAGCATGCTTCAATTAAATGCTGCACAATTAACACAGATCTGGTTGCAATATTTAAAGCATTTTGTTAATAAAATATCACGAATATAAAAGTGTGAGTCTTTGCCATCACAATAAATGGCTTCTCGTATATATTTCTCTTTTTCCATCTCAAAATGAAAGCCATGAAGGGCATCTGCAGATGATATCAGCACATAGACACATCCATATATCAAGTATTTACACAAAGACCAGACGAGCATCTAAAACAACAAAGCAGATGTAAAAACAAAGAAAATGTGTCACAATCCATCCAGGAAGGTGTGCAAGTAATAGTAAATTAAAAGGAAAAAAGAAAACAATATTAGTCAAATGAAGCCATCATCATGTTATCATTGCAACCAGAGGATGCTGGTACTTGGTATCTGGTAAAAAAAAAAAGTTTAATATAAAATGTATGTATTCACCCTGAAAGTCCCTGAAAAATAAATGTTAAATAAATCTTATCAGTCTGTCTTTAAAAGATTACAGAAGAAAAGTACATTTTGGATAGTTTTAACACGTGGTATATACACTCAGATATAGGAAAACATCATTCATAATCCTAGAAATCCAATCAAGGAAATCTTTGATGTCTCTCCTAGGGCCTCATTCATGAAAAAAAAAAGGGACTCCTTTTGGAATAGTCATCTCACATATTCATTCTGTTACTTGGTGGGCCATTATAAGACTGCAGTTGTTCCCAACCATCTGAGATCATTCACAGCATTATTGTTGCCTCTGCCAGCTAAACCGCCTAAACCTCGCCATCCCCCCCCTACCCCCCCGACAAAAGGTATTCATCAAAGGCCACTTTGTTAAGTTCCCTTCAAAGTTGGACTTATGGACCTCTCACGGTGGCCCTTCTGCATCACAGCTCAAGGGCATCCCATATTTCCCTGTGGCCAAGGCTCAGATTTCATTTCCTGAATTTGGGAGTTGAGAAGGAACTGGTTGTTGGATTCCCTGTTTGACCACAAGGGGGACTTCTCTTTGTAGAAAATATACACAGGATCACTCTGATCTGAGTAAAGTTTGCTCAGCAGCTAGAAGGAAACTAAACAAACTTCTCCTTTGTTCTTTTTACTTTTTCAAACTGTGTCATCCATGCCATAAGCAAAATATTTTTGCCAAGATTATTTCTTTTGAGATATCTTATTTCACAAAAAGTTTGTATCTAATTAATGATTCTCCATGCTTTGAACCAATAGCTTAACTTGTTATTATAGTTATTGGCAAACAACAATAAAAATTCCAGTTATCCGGATAGAGTTCTTCGTGTGTTAAAGCAATAGGATTATTATTCCTTCTTGCAACACAATAGATAAAGCCTTGACTTTGTGCTTCTGGTAATTTTTCATAATATGTTCTAAATCCACCATTTGACAAAAAAAAAGACAGAAAAGCAACTACATTCAGGAAGTACTTTTGAAATGTCTGGAAAGGAAATCAGTGCCCTTTATTAAACAGGTAATTTTTCTGACTCCAGTCTGAGTGTGCATTCCTTTTATTGGCTTCTTCTCAAATATGCACATGTACAATGCTGATTTTCAATGATTTTCTGGTGGAATAAGAAGATACTTCTCCAGATCAATTCCCTCCTACTTTTATGCATCTATCTTGGGGTTAGAAAAAAAGTAATCTACAAGGACTAGAATTTTTGTGTATTATCTGAACCAAGGATGATTTACTGTGTCCAAGCAAGCCAAGATCTATAATCTAAGGCAAACCCTGATTTGAAATGGCTACTGCCTTTCTTGAATGCATAAATCTTCATCTCAGGCTTCAATGCTGTGCCAAGCATGGGCAACTGTTCCTAACCAAGATAATGTAAAAAGGATAATATGAGCATCCTGTCATTGTGACACAAGGTCCATTTTGTGTGTGTTTGAGTTATGACATTACAAGCCAGTACAGAAGGGACAGAGTTTACACCACAATACTGAGCTGCACATTTTATCACTTGTCCTTTTTCCCTCCCCACTTATGCAAAGCTTTTCCTTTTCTTTTGTTAAACCAATTTGCAAAAAAAGGACAGAAAAATAGATCTTCTGTGTAGATTTGACCTGATTCAATTCCAATTGGAGATTCAAAAAAGGCATGATATAATTGAAATTTTCAATGGAAGGTTGGAAAGCAAACCAATTTGACTCAAACTGCTTCAGGAATCAAGATTCAATCTAAATGTACACATAGAGATAAGCATACACTTGTCTCTCTGTGTGTGTGTGTGCTTCTATATGTGTGATTGTGCGTGCGTGTGCGCTCAAATGCTGTAATGGGGGAGCAAGCAAATACCTGCAACAGTTTCATTGTTTTTGGCAAACTGAGATGGAAATAGTAGGGATGTAGACTTTTTAGAGGGCCTTAATCTGCCAAGTGTCAGCAGAGTTTTCAAGGGCTTAAATGCAATACATTTTTAAAATATTTCCCCATGTACCTCTTCTAGAGAAAGGGTAGCAGAAAAGGGGAAAGAAAGTTTACCATTCTCCTAATTGCCACAAAGAGCTTAAGGTTTGCTGAAATAACACAGAACTTTTTTATTGACTTAAAAGTAAAAACTTTAAAAATGAATTTAAAAAGTAAACTCTTTCTTTTCTATTTGATTTTCTGGGATGCCAAACTTGATATGACTCAGAAGAATGCCCACTGACCTGTTCTTTTAGTGTGGCAAGAATGGCATATCTACTACTTCTAAACAGAGGGGTAGGTGGAGGTGCCAGAAGAGCTAGCATAATATGCAACAGGAGCAAGAGGGCACAATGTTCCAACCCGACAAAGAAGGATGCTGGATTTTAGAATGTATTTCTTGTATTTCGCATCTTCATCCTTCATTAATTCTGAGGTCTGATTTCAGTTCTATTCTATGGTCCTATCCTATGGAAGGACCACCTAAAAACTATTACTGAAAGTTCATGAGTATATTCTCTTGATTTCCATTATTGTTTTGTGTATAGCTAAAATTTTGAAATGTTTAATTTACAGGTAAATTTATCACCTTTCTTTTTAAAAAATGATCTATATATTGTCTTTTATAAATAAGTAAACAGATTAAGTTTATTTCTGATACCAACAACAGTACTCACTTCAAGTTTTCTATCTTATTTCTACTTCACATTAATGTGAGTACAAATGAAGAGGTTCTTGTAATTTAGCTGGGCAACTTGTGTTGATATTGCCATTCCAGTTCTCTGCCCTTCTCCAAATGTTATGCTAGTAAATCAAGTACTAAGAGTTTTCTTCTCTCCTCTTAGCAAGATGAGAACTCACCTGTTGTGTCAGCAAAAGCTGAAGAATTCTAAAGATTTGAATCAGATTCTGTGCAGGATTTACCCTTTTGATGACAAGCAACTATCAGTATTTTTGCAGCATGTCATTCTCAATTATTTCTGGATTATGAATGCTGCCCTAAAATGAAAATACAACATATCCATAGCATTTTCAAAGGGCTTCCAGACAAAGAGTACAGTAGATTGAGGTTACAATAATTACAATAATTAAATATCCAGAACCCTTATACTCCTTCCAATGCTGGTGTATGAGGGATCTGGGATATGATGGGGGAAATTTGGATCCATTGGAGTTAATCAGTACCATCAACAAAAACGTAAAAAATATGGATGTCATTTATTTTTGTAGTGAAGGCAAGAGAAGATTCGAAAAGGAGAACAAGAAATGGAGAGAGGAATAAGGCATGGTAGGTTCTCTCCAAACGTATCTTTTTCATAAGGTATAAGATACAATATATATATCATCTCTGGATCTATTTAACACCAAGAAACCTAAGTGAGACCAGAATGGGTATATTCTCTGTTGTCTGCAATATATAGCTGCAAGTGATTGGATCTACATATCTCTTGATATAATCATTCAGAATCCATCTCACTTCCTGCATCACCAGTCCACCCTTAAAATGTTTCTTCACTGTAACCTTAAGAGTTGGATACTGGCAGAGGAAAATACAACAAGCCACCATTATGCTCCTATGTTCTCATTTCTTTCTCTTTCTCTTTTCTTAAACAGTGAGCAGCTATCTTTTCCCATATCTCAACAGTTTACTTGCTTATACAGGCCAATTATAAATGGTCTCATCAAGTTTTTAATCTACTAGGAACTTCTGATCTGATCCAATTTTTCTCAAAGTAGCAAACTGTGTTTCCCCTTGGGATAGATGGAAAGTTGTTGGTTGGAAATACAAGTACAACTACAATAGACTAAATGGTATCCTCTGGTTTGGATCCAGACATATGAAGCAGTTCTAAATATCATCACATAGTATTCCCAATTCAAAAAACAATAACCTCGGTCCTCCTGCTATTAGATAGAAATTTGGAGAATTCAACATAACTATAAGAGATGAATTGGGGCTGTGTACAAACTTATTCATCTTCTGCACTATGCATACTCTCCTAGATCTGTATATCAATATTATAATAACATGCATAATAATCTGTGTAGAATGGTGCAAAGATAGCTGAATCATGAAGAGTAGTTAGCAAATATATTTTCTTCTAACGAAGCCATATGCAGGAAATGAAGAAAGCATCTCACATTAGGTAAAAACCCCATTTGGATCAGCAGTGGAGCTCTTTTAATCTCAGCTCTTTGAGCAGTTTTCTGACCTGCTAGAGCAAATAGCTTCTAAGGTTACATGAGGATCAGATTTTGTTTTGTTTCTTTTAAGTGGGAGTACATTACAGGTCTTCTCCATGGTACAGTGATCATTGCTCTACACAATCAAGGTTCACTGCTGTGAAAGCTAAGCTCCTGTTTCAAATCCACTATGGGCTGTCACAGCCACCTCTTTAATAAGACCTGATTGGGACGCTAACAAAACATATTTAATATTTCCAATATGTGTCTTCTGTTTTGAAGTTCCAAGAGTTAATATTCCCAGAAACATGTTGGCCTATCTGAAATCTTAGTTAAATTCTAAGCCCCCTCCTCCTTCTCTACAAAATGCATGAAAGTCTTTGAAAACCCCATTCACATATCTACCTACCCTACCCCAATCCATAATATCTATTATAATATACTCATTCCTCCTGGTTAATCCACATTTCCTTGTCCTCTCCTTTACTGGCAGGCGCTGAGGAAGATAAAATTTCCTGACGTTAGGGCAGCTATTACAAAACAAAACAAAATAGCTACCACATTGAGCAGCAGCTTATTTTTCAAGTCATAGACTCCTGTTGTTGTTTTTTAATTAGAGCTGCATTTGAATACAATTTATGAACACAACCGAGCCCAAAATTTCTGTTGCTAAGTGAGACATATGTTAAGTGAATTTTGCCCCATTTTACACATTTTCTTGCTTTTCTTTGTTAAGTGAATCACAGCAATTCTTAAGTTAGTAACATAATTGTTAAGTGAATCTGGATTGACTTTGCTCATCAGAAGGTCAGAAAAGGTGATCACATAACCCCGCGATACTGCAACCATCGTAAAAAAGAGTCAGTTACCACCTTGATCAAGTGACCATGAAGATGCTGCAAGGGATATAAGTGTGAAAAATGGTCATAAGTCACTTTTTCAGTGCCATTGTAACTTTGAACACTCATTAAACAAACTGTTGTATATCAAGGACTACCTGTACTTCTTAAGAACTTTACAGTCTTTAAACTAGACTAGAGCTGCTAAATAGGCTTGATCTAAGTTGCCTGCCATTTCTAACTCCACTTCAAAATGTTGACCATAATGTTTAAAATGCTTTTAGGCTTAGCATCTTGACAACAAAAAGATCATCCTTCCTTACAAACCTAATATGAGTGGAGTTTTCTGAGGAGTCCTCCCTTCCAAAATGGGGTAGTAATATACATAGTCCTCTATTTATAACCACATTTGGGACCAGAATTCCCATTGCTAAACAAAGCAGTGGTTAATGAGCCATTCTGATTTTATAAACGTTATTGCCATGGTTATTAAGCAAATTGTGGCATTTGTTAAGTGAATCACAGATTCATTAAGCAAATCCTGCTTCCCCTATTGACTTTGCTTGTGAGAAACTGGCTGGGAAGGTTGCAAACAGTGATTACATGGACCTGGGATGCTGCAACTGTTCTAAATACATGCCGTTACCAAACATCTAAATCACATGACCATGAGGATAGTGTGACAGTCATTAAATGTGAGGTAAGTCACATTTTTCAGTGCTGTTGCAACTTTGAACCATTTAAACCACGGGTGTCAAACTCGATCACATCACATGACGTATCGTGATGTATCAGTATGTTTTTTGCCTTTGCTGAGCCAGGGTGGGCATGGCCTGCATGTGATGCATCCAGCCTGCGGGCTGCTAGTTTGACAGGCCCAGACTTTAAATGAATGGGTGTAATTCAAGGACTATCTGTAATAATTTAAATGGTCTTCTCACCTGCTACAGTTCACCTTTGATACAGTCTCCCCTTAGGAGGTATCTAAGCAGCTACTCGTCTATTGCTTTTAATTAATTCATCCATTTCTGGTGACCAGTTAAGATGGCTATTTTTTATTGTTCCAGCTGTTTACCATATTGATGGAATCTGGTTTTATTTTTCGTTTATGATGTTTAGGCTGCATTTTTAATCTTTTGCTGTTTGGACAGCTACCAATAAGAACAAAACCAAATTATGTTTGTTTTCTATATAGCCTGAAGCTATATATCAAATTCTTTCTAGATCTGTGGCATGGGAAAGTTTTCTCTGTCTGCTATAAAAAGACAGATACTCCCATGCTGACTACTTTATTAAGTAGTTCCCCTAATTTTTCCTTTATGCAGCACATTGCCTCATCAGTGAAAGCTTTTGTGGACCAGCATGCAAATCAAGAACCAACAACACAACAATAACTGGTATCATGGCATACATGAGGGTTCCTGGATGGCACCCTAAAGATAAATACAAATTCAATTGGAGAGAAAAATGCTGAGGATTTTATATATTCACTCAGTCTAACAACAGTGCAGGTGAGAATGCTAACTTCTTTATGAAATCTGGAGCATTTTAATTTCCTTCCTTTAATTTTCATCCCCAAACAGTTTGTAGACTCACAGAAGAATCCTTGATGTTCTCTGAGCTTAGTTGTTTTCTTCCAGACATTTTATTGCCCAAATTAAGTAATATCATCATTGCTGAGGATGTTACCTAGTTTGGGTAAGGCAAGAAAACAACCAAACTCAGAGAGTACCAAGGACACTTCAACATAAAGAGTTGAAGTGATACATGTTGGGGACCATTGGCTTAGATCAGGGGTGTCAAACTCATGGTACCACATTGTCATCATGTGATGTTTCGCAACTTTTTCCCCTTCGCTAAACCAGAAGTGGGCGTGGCCAGCACATGATGCATTCAGCCCTGAGGCCGCGAATTTGACACCCCTGGCTTAAATGAATATTCACCCACCAATGTGTCCAAGTGGGACAAATGATGAAATGTGTCACAATGTCATCAAACACATGCTGTGATTTACATATTTGCATTGGACATTAGAAACAAATATGTAATAGCAGTATACTGTATGTGTGATATCACCACGCATGAGTTATTTTGCTATCAGTGTATAAGTGATTTGCTGCAGGCGCTCCTTGTTGCCAATTGAAGTTTTTTAAACTTAGGTATCCTAATCACATTAAAGACAAATATCTGCTCTGATTATAATCAGGAATTTTGCTGTATTACAAGTCTCCTCCCTGTTATTTATAAGAAGACTTTGTATATTATTTAATATTTGATATGCCTACTTTTGCCATTGGAAAACTGTATAAGCATCACATAAGGTCATGCAATTGGAAAAAGTCTTGGAAGTGATCTAATTAATTTAATTGATTTAGGTGCTCCCAATTCTGGAATGACTCCAGACTGCTCATATTGCAAATAGAATAAAATACAATCCAATTATTAAAAAAACAACAGAACCAACAAAAACATATGAAACCAGGATATGTTGATGAATCCAGCTTCAACACAAAAAAAGTATATATCAGCAAAACTCTCAAGGAGCTCCAATCAGCCTAATTCATGGCCTAAGACAACAGCCAGATCTTTAAGACCCTCCGAAATGGTATGAAGATAGGAGTCTTCCACATCTCAAGAAATTCATGCTGGGCCCCAAAAGATGACACTGTTTAACGGAACATACCCAAAGCCTATCAACCATGTTGGCTTGTATTGGTTGGGCAGACATCTTCCAGCTTTAGAAGTTATAAGCAGCACCTGGAAGCAAACCAGTAGCAAATGCATTAGTAATCCCTAATGTGGGCTCCTATCCATGTTTGGCCAGACATCTTCCAGGTTTCCTTCAAGAGCACTGTGGGTATCTCTTCTTTCACTTCATTTCCTGGAACGTCTCAGTAAAGGTAGGCCCTGGGATCAGCAGGGAGAGATAGTGGTGCAGTACCTATCCACCCATTTGACAAAGCTCCTAGGCCAGGGCTTCAGCTGAACTACATACAGAGCTTTGAGGTAAACTTCAAATACCTCTAGAACCCCATTAAGTCTGTCAGTCAAATACCTGTACAATCCTACTTTTGATTACTAGATGCTTCACTGATATCCATTCAGGTTTTGTTTAAATACCTATTGGTACCTCCCCTAAATAGCAAAAGTGGGTAGAATCATTTTTATCAGAAAGTTAGAATAAATTAACTCCAGGCTCTTTTCATGTGAATGATTCTATGATCCAGTGGGTTAATGTGGGGTTGTTGTTGTTTTTTGTGTGATTTGGTTTTATTGGCATCAGCTTTGAGAGTATAATATTGAAGATATTCAAATGTATCCTATTTCTTTTCCCTGCTTCAAATAGAAATAGCAATTCTATTTCTATATTATAAAGATAAGTTTAAAAGTATGCCCTTGCTGCTAAATTTATACTGCAAATTATTAAATAGTGGAGGTTGGAGGTTTTTTTCTATACATCATTACACACAAAGAATGTCACCCAGAGGATAAGACTCTGAAACCCTCCATTCACAAGTTGCTTAAACCTGTGCTTCAATGGCAAAACATACCAGAACAATGGCAAGCATAACATTAATTGCAAATTATTTTACTGGCCTGTCTGAAATACCTTCCAGCATTCTAAATCAATGTTTAATCCATTTAAACAGCCAAGGAATGTTCTATCACAAAACATGTAATTACAGGGGATTTATATCACACCTCCAGCATTTTGGCAAACGAACTGTGGCAACAGATAAAGTACCCCTGATTGTTTTATTCTTGAGTTTTGTACTTACTTGTTAGTTAATGCTACAATGCATTCATTGTTCACACTTTTGGCATTCATTTTTCAGGTCTGAAAATCAGGCTTTAGAATAAACATAGAAACACAAAAACTTTATTTCTTTTCTTACCACTGCTTCTCACACCCTCACACTATTCTCCTTTACCCTCTACATATCAGCAGCATGATAGGAATGAAGAAAGGGTAATATTAATTCTCAAAGAGAACTACAAATATTTGCAAAGCAAATTCCCAGAGACTTGACATGGCCAGTAGTAGTGCCATCTGGATTACTATTGTAACTTTTTCCATGAGTAGCTTAAAAATATAGATTGTATAAAGAATATGATTATATTTTATAATCATGAGTCCAAACTGTACTTGTACAAAGGTATTTTTTAACTGATATAAGTTGTTTTCCTTAGCTAATACAACCTTTTTGCCTACTATTAGGAAAATGATAAATGCCTTGACAGATACTGTAGCTTAAGGCTGTTTTCAATTCCTAGTTCAAGAAAATGTTTGCATTCAATGAAATACCAAAAATTCCATCTGAATACTAAATAGTGAAATTTTGAGGACTGATTCATTCAGCACTCTGCAAAAGAGAAACCTAAGAATACTCTCAAAAGCTTGATCTAGTTACATAGACAAACTTAAGCTTTATCAACTCTTTTTAATCAAAAAATATATATACTGCTTGAAAGAAAATAACACAATAAAAGATAACTCATTTGAAAATTCCAAGTGTAACTGAGCTGTACAGCTAGAGCTGATATGTAACAACAATTCCAAAGTCGTTCATGTTGTACTCCTAATGGGGCTGCTTGAAATGCTCTGAATTTAGACACTGTAAAGAAACACTTAAGGAGACACTGTAAGACTGCTGAGCTTACCTGTTAAAAGCCAGAAAGAAACAAATCACATTCCTCCCACTCCAACAAATGTCTTCTGATTTCAAACTATGCAAGGGAAAAGCAAGAATATTTTGGTCTAATTCCATGCCTAAATCCACTGAGAGGATCTTGCATCTTCTAAACCAGGAGTGTCAAACTCATGTCGTCACGGCGGTGTCACGTGACATATCAGGACTTTTTCCCCTTCACTAAACCAGGCAGGGGTGGGGCCAGCACGTGACTCATCCGGCTCTCTGGCCATGAGTTTGACACCCCTATTCTAAACCAAATCCTGCCTATTCTACCATGTTGTGGCCCCAATCCTTTCCTCCCATCAGATATTTGGAGTCTTAAAGACCTACTGATGCTTATTCAAGCACTGGGATGATAAACAAAAACAGTTTCTTCCCTATAATCAGAGGACTAAATTTGGTCTAATCTAAGGCTTCTGTGTTGCTGCATCTTACTGTATTGAATTTCATTTGCATTAAGCACATTCAATCTGTTCATCCATGGCTATTGCGGGAGACACTTAATTCCACTCTATACTCAACACTTATACTGGACCACAGAGACATACAGCACCATCCTAATTTAAAATGCAGGCTGATTAATAAAAAGGAGGTTCATAATAGAAGGCATTCATAATAATGAATTTCCATAATGAAACTGTCTAAATTTATTAAAACAAAATACATTATTGTTCTATGATGAATTGGTGTTTGTACATGGATATTTAATGTATAGTTTTTAGATAAGTCATCTTGGCCCAAGCACAATCCACCATCATATTGCCTCTGCTCAGTTGTAGACCTTGAGTAAAAAGCGAAATAATTGTTAATCTGAGCTCTGTCTATCACAGGCCTGTTCTAAAAAATACTTCAGAAATACAACATTTTTGATAAGGCATTTTAATTCTGACAAAAACTAAAACTAAACAAAAAGCAACACTTTCTACTGTTTCTTAAATGTTGATGAAATCTTTTAACATTAAGAACTTCTTTAATTTTGTTTCACAGTTTTCTGGGTCATATTAGTAAGTTTTAAGATTTCAGAGCAATTCATGATATTCTCCTGGAAAATGGTGGGTATAGTCTCAAAAACATATTATGAAAGCTGATTGGCTTTCTCCCCCACTTTAGCCTGGTTTATAACTTGTCCATGAGCAATTTTTGATTGCTTACCCTAAGGGATGTCAAACTCGCAGCCGCGGGCTGGATGCATCACGCACTGGCCATTCCCACATCCAGTTTAGCTATGGGGAAAAAAGTCCCGATACGTCACGTGATGACGCCGTGACGACATGAGTTTGACACCCCTGGGTTACCCAGTCAGCTCCTGGCCTTGTCCTTTTTGTTATCATTAAAGCTATCCACCTTCTTGTATTAAAAATATAATTTGATATTATGTATTCTACTTGATAATATCCAAGTAGTAATAGTTCTCTTAATTGTTTGAAGACTGTCTTACTATTAAGAAATCTTGCATTGGCAAAAATGGATAAGTTGTTCTCTTGTTTTATTTTGTTTCCTTGGCTATGCATACCAAGATTTTCCACCTTGAAGTTTCTAATTTTGTCCATCCTGTCTCCATTCACAAGCAATATTTCTTGTAGATTCTGTTCTTGTCAGATTGAACTAAAAAAAAAACAACTTCTCGCCTTATGCATCAGTTGTTGGACCATAAACCTGGATGAATGTCATTATAAGGATGTCCATGAAGTCTAAATGACATTGCTCTGTTTCCACTGTTCCCAAATACTATCTTTGCTCAGCCATGAGTGATAGGAGGCACAAATTATTTATTTGTGATTCACTACTTTGAGGAATAGAAACATATAACTTTAGAGATACACAGATACATGCATTCATATAGAAGATGAGAGAGATTAATACATTTATTTATTTATTTCCTTTTCCCCTCCCCAACTTTTTTACTTGATAAGTAACTCAACATACCTAATACTCCTTCCTCCTCCTATTTTCCCTAAAACTAAAACCCTGTGAGGTGGGTTGAACTGAATGGGAGAGTGACTGACCTAAAGTCACCCAACTGACTTGCTGCCTTATATAAGAGCAGACTTGTTATAGCTGGGCAATTGAGATGATTTTCCCACCTTGAGGGTGTCTACTCTTGGTATACACTCTCCACATTCGTCACACATCCCTTTCAGGAAATATACCACCATGATGATGAAAAAGAATAGCAGGACTTAAGGAGAATTCTATATTTTAGAGCATACTGTAGAGGATAATATTTGTAGCTCATGGTTCAAATGACAGGTCCTTGGTAGTGATGATGTTACCTAGTTTGGTTAATGAAACATCTGCAAGAAAACAATCTCAGAGAGCACCAAGGACCCCTATGTACCCTTTAAATGTGTTGACTGCATTTTTTATTGTTTTCTTTGCTAGATTTATATCACATCTTTATATCACATCTAACACGTCAGCAGCTCAAAATGGCACACAAAGTGTTCTCTCCTCCTATTTTCTCCACAATAACAACCCTATATGATAGGTTGGGTTGAGACACTGACAACTGGCCCAAGATCTCCCAGTGCTAAGGTGGACTTGAATCTGGACCCTTATGGTTTCAGTTCAATTTGGAGAGCACCAGATTGGCAAATATCATACAAGTGTTAGAAAAGAGCAACAACTAAGTGAATAGATAGATAGATAGACAAACAGAGCCACAAACTAGCAAAATTTGAGAGTAAGGGAAGCCTCCTTTATTCTGCCGTAGTCAGTAAGATTTTCCTGTGCTTAAATCATGCTCCATATTTAACCTGAACATCAGCAATTGGCAACGAGGAAATTGCAAACATTTGTATGTATACAAAAAATGAGAAACATCTCCTTTTTTTCCCCTTATGAAGAAGGGATGTATGACACCATAACATTGCCACAAGGGCAACCAGGTGCTAATGTTTCCCATCCACCTGTTTGATAACGTATTGACATTCCTTTCATCCAGGAACATGAGTATCCTACCTACCTGCCACCTGATCTGTTAATACCCTTGATGTCCTTCTTTCCTACACCGAGGTCGAAGCTGATGGCGGACATGCCTTTGACATGAATGATTTAAGGCAACAGGTGAAAGTCTTTACATGGGAACACTTACAAGAGGCTTTCAAGGTTTCAATATCAACTATGCTTGATCATATTCCCTGAGTGGTCCCATGTGTATTTCCAATTGTGTTGCTGTTTATGCAACGAGTTGCCCTGTCACATTTCATGGCTATTTAACTTTTCAGTGAATTTTGCATACAAATCCTCTGAGCCTTGCCTCTCAAGCATTCATCACTCAATAAGGAACAGATGCAATTCACTTTTAAGATAAATAGCTGGCCCCTTGCTTTGAGGTTCCTGTTAACTTAGCCCCTTTAAATTATATCTGGTCATTCACGGTTTCTAAAATTTTTGGAATGCCAGAAAGTGAAAGTTTGTGATGTTATATGCTTGAGGATAATATTGTTTGTGTATTAACACTGCTTGGATTTTAGTAGTTTTCATATTTTTATTACTTTTCTTGAACTGGTGTAAACATTTGAGTTGCAATAATATTGCATGTAAGCATTACTATTTTCTTAATTTTCTCTTCCTTCCAAATCCAGGTTCCCTAACCACTGTTTCTTTAAGAATTATAAATAAGGTGATACCACTCACTTCTGTTGAAAAGGTCAACTCTTGGGTACAGCTGCCCAATCACTTCCGCTACTTGAAGTTGCTCATTCATGTGGACAATATGGGATCATATCTCACTGTTCTTAGATACAACAGAGATCAAAAAGAAAAATGCCTGCTTGCCTTTAGTCCACAAAGGACTGGTTTCATTCACAGCTATGTTTTTAGCATTCATAGTTTGTTTTAAAAAAATCTGTATTAGCCTTAATATGAGCTCAATCGTAATCTATAATTAAGCAGGCTACATGCCATATAAATAAATGCAAAATGTTATATATGTGCATGGTAATACCCATGGAAATAAAGCTCATAGATATTCATATTTCACTTGTTTTAAAGGGTAAACATTTTGTATTAAAATGGCATATCTTAAATTAGCTATCTACATATTGCCAAAATATAGGAAATGTATTATCAAGCAGATCAATCATATATCACAGGATTCCATAAAGCTGATAAATATACAAATATATACACATTTGGCTAGATAGCTCTTCAAATAAATGATGCCTTTAAATAAAGTACTATATTTGACCACCCAATCTTCAGCTGTTCTATAATTCTCTAAAATCATTCCAAAACTTTAAAAAATGAGCTAAATTTTAGAAATAATATGAATGCTTAAGTATATTTGGTGAATCTAATTTATTTATGTAAATATAATTCGAGACTACGTAAGGCAGGCAGGTGTTCCCTGAAGGACAGTGACTATCTGATCTAAAGAGAAAATGCTTTTTCTTTGTATCAGTTCTTTCTTTAGGATTGTGTTATAAATTGTGACAAAATTCAAATCATTCTGGTCTGAATTATATCCGTATATGCTTAGCACCTTTGCCTTATATGCTATATGTCAGCTTAATATTTATTTATTAGATTTTTATCTCTTTTGTTATAATTTTACAAGTAACACAAACATTCATAATACTCCTTTCTCTGCCTATTTTCAACAATGCTGAGAGGTGGATTGGGCTGAGAGAGTGTGACTGGCCCAAGGTTACTTAGCTGGCTTTCATGCCTGTAAAGCAGTGTTCCCCAACCTTTCTGGCTTTGCAGATCAGG
>JANHFL010002023.1:99686-111635 GCA_032468155.1 Oxyrhabdium leporinum | reverse complement strand
CTCTTTTCCAGTCCTCTGGTAGTTCCCTGGTGCTCCAGGATTTTTGAAAGATGTGGTGCAGTGGTTCTGAGATGACCCCTGCCAGCTCCATTAGAACTCTGGGATGTAATCCTACAGGTCCTGGTGAGGGTAAAGGGCTCAGAACTAAAAATGCAGATTTTTTTCTATTTCTTCTTTTTTAACCATAACAATTTCTAAAAAAAAATGTGGCTGGGGAAGGAGAAAGTTTTTTGTCTCCTTCAATCCATAGAATTGTTGTAGAAGCTGCTGGATCTTTCCATTATTGCACACATATAATGAACCACTAACTGACTTGCAGTGGTCATTCTTTTGCATGAACTTAGAACTTGACCAATTCTACCCATAGATACCACTTATTGGAGCTTTCTTTCCTGATACAGCAAATCTGACATGACCTTTTAACTTTTAATCCCAATTTCTAGCTTGCTTGTTTTCTTTCCCTTTCTTACTTATTCCCTTCTATCTTTGGTTCTAATGGCTAATGTCTCTTGAACACTATTGACAATCTGGTACCACTTTTGAATTTGATGATAGTAGTTAGTTTAAAGGATTTCAAGCAAACTATGCTGGTTTTATCGTCCAATACTTCAGTGGCATGCCCCACCTCTCAGTGCCTACTGCCTGAGGCAGTTGCTTAATAGTAGAGCCAAGCCTAGTCTTAAGAATCTGGGCTGAGCCTAAGAGGATCCTAGCTCTTTTAAAATATATTAATTATAGCAAATGCTGTTTAGATATATTGCCTTGGAAGGTGGTGGATTCTTCTTCTATGAAGGCATTTAAAGAAGCTGAATGCCAGGGAATTCAGTTATAAAAAGGGATTGGGTTACATCATTTCCAAGGTTATTCTAGTCTTTACATGTTAGGATTCTAAATCATGCATACCTATCTCAGAAAAGTTCTATACAAAGACAAACTGGAGGGACTGAAGTCTGTTTTTGAGCTTTTTTAAAGACTGGTGAAATTGAAGTGCAAAGAGCCATTCATAATCAGTGATGGACAAGAAAATTCTGGTATCTTCAAAGGCCATGGACACAAACAAAAGGAGGAGAGTGGAAAAGGTTTACAGGATTCAGTATTACCAAGTGGATTTGAAGGACAAACAAACTGGTTTAGGAAGACATTCTAAAAATAATAAACAGACTTGGTTTTATAATACCCAGAGTTTTAAAGAATAGTGAAAATTAGCTTCTCGTCTTTTAGGTTAAGATATTATCACATTTGAAGCCCTGTGGGGATTGGGGTAGGTGTTCCCCCATTTCTTTTGAACTTGAAAATGGCAAGTCAGAACTAGATCAAGGCAGGAACATCAGATGTCTGACAAAACAACACATAGGCACAAAATCGTATATTCTCACATTTGCAAAATCCATCATGAATGTTCCCAATAATTGGAATTAGATTTTAAGGGAACTGGCTATCTGTTTTCACATGAGTTTAGTGAGCAAGTGATCAGTAGATTCATTGTAAGGGTTCCACTGTAGTTCCATTGTAAGGGTTCCACTGTAAGTAAGCCAAGTTTTTATGATGCCAATTTACTATACTGTCTGGACTATTTAGTGTTTCCAAGTCAATTCACATGGTCAAAGGCCATGTCCAGCAAAATGCATAGGACAAGTTTAAAAAAAAATCAAACTGGCAGTCATACCCACGCAGTTAAAGCCCCATCCCCTTTCTACAAATATTAATGTCATATGCATGTATGTAGGGGCAGAGCTTTGACCATGTAGTTGCAACCATCAATGTGACTTGTTTGACACCTCCAAAGGACATCACGACCCACCCATACTAACCCTGATGTTTATAAGGAACTCTACTGGTTCACACAGAAGTCCCATCTAGTCCAGCATTGTATTCTCACAGTGACTGTCTGGATGACTATTAGGACTTGCAAAGAGAACACAAATACATTATTATCCTCATATGCATGTTTCCTAGAAACTAATATTCAAAGGCATTCTCTTGCTGAGAAGCATGGAATCTTAGAGCTCAAAGGAGCCATTTAAGTTATTAAGTCCAACCCTACAGTCAGAACAGAGATACAAATTACAGGATCCCTGATGATGCCTGCATAGATTCTACTGAACTTTTTTCAATGAAGAAGATACACTGCTTTTGTCTGATGACCTCTTATAATTCTACTAGTCTAACAGCACTATTGGGATTTCTCTTCCTGTCATTTAGTTCCATTATTTTATGTATTGCTTTTGGGAATGAAACAACACAGGCCTTTAACATCACCCCACGCTATTTCTTCAGGCATTAGAAGAGTGCTATTATATTCTAAATCTTCTTTCTTGAGACAAAATATTTCCAGTTTCCTCCATCTCTCTTCTTTGAAGTCATTTTTAGTAACTTAATAATTTTTGTTGTTGTTTTCTGACTTTATTCCAATTTAGCTGACTCTTCATTAAAATAAATATAACTTTTATGACTAGAAGCCAGTCGTAGCTGTGTTTTCCAATAATTTACATAATTCTTCTTTGTACCCCAATTTAGAAGCCATTATTACATCTTCTATACGTGGATCAATTAATTGTTTCTTTTCTGTCTGTTCTACAGTGAATCTCCCATCATTAAGTTTCACTGATTTTTTCCAAGTGTTCTGTTAAAAAATCTTGTATGCGTGTCAAGATATTTCATACATAGCAATGACCACTTCTGAAGCATTTTAGTACTATATGACTGCAGTATGTGCTTCCAGTGCCTGAAATGATGCTACTTTTCTCCTACTTCAGTTAAATAAAACTTAAAATATCTTAGAAATTTGAGATATCCCTAGAACATATTTTGCTGGAGGGTTAATCTTTCTGAATAAAACTTTGTTCTAGGCTCCTGAAATTGCAAACAAATGTTTAAAACTTATTTGTGCATGCACAATCCCGTTTAATTATGATAACCCATAAGTCATCTCCTCTCTGATATTGTTGAGCATGGGAGAACATACTGCAAGGGATAAAGCAGCAGTGATAATAGAACTCCAAACAACAATGTGATGCATTTGCCTAAGCTCAGGCAGAAGGGAAGGAAGACAATTTATTATCACCCCCTGCTTTATACTGTGTCATTTCATGTGAATGTTTCATTTGCTTTTTCACATGAACTGCCACAGCATGGGTTAAATGGAGAGCTCTGTAGCCATGGTGCTAAGGATTCTCATTAGCATCAGTTGGGGAGTCATTTGGGCAAAACAAATTCCTGTGTATTCAACACTGCTACAACACCAAGGATCCATTTGGCCTATTGTTTGCACAGAGCGCCCTTGTTCTTTGGCTATAGCATTTTATGCCATGCTTCCTTAACTACAAAGAAAGCTGACCATGGAGCTCCCATATCCAGCATATATTACTAGACTGGATCCAGAGACTTTCAAGCCCAACTGGATGTGGATTTTATTTCTCTAGTCAGCATTCTCTGGTTTTGCATGGTCAATCCAGAGGGACACTTAGGGATTTGTTTTCCTGCATGGAAAGCTTTTGCTGGATAAGTCTAATCAGTTACAGAAATTAAGAGAACAATTACATCCAGTTCTGCATTGCATCAGGTACATAAAACCATTGTTTTTGCTATTTGATACACCCATAAGGAGTTCTATTCCTCTTTTCTCAATTATTGTTCTCAAAGCGAATTTACAACGGACATATATGCAATACTATAAAATGACTTAGTTTTATTACTCAACAAACAAATCAGAGAACAATGATAGTAATGACTATTCTTCCCAAGAATTTATTATCTTGGAACAACTAGAAATACTATGATTATAGCATTAATGAATAGTGAATTGCCATTCCGTCATCCAAACAAATATGCTTCTATCAGCAAGCAGGAACAGAATTCTGAAATGCACATTTTTAAAACCAGATCTGGTCTTAACTTTATTATTGTAATTTTAGGATTATTTTTTTAATGATTGTAAGCTGCCTAGAGTCGCCTCTAGCTGAGATAGACACTCGGCAGCATATAAGTCTACTAAATAAATAAATTCTTGCTCATCAATGACTAGAGGCCAGAAATGGATATCTGATGATCCTCCAATCATCAAAGCAACCTCCATTTGTGTTTCCCTGTTCCACTTCAAAAGTACATTTTTCCTCCTTATTGCATTTTGAATGCTGCTGTCCATTTGGGAAGAGTACTTCTGTTTGCTGCAGGCTAAATCCAGCACTTCAGGGGTTATGTTGGAGCGAAAAACCCATCCCTTCCATTGATCCATGAGCTTTATTGGGTTCTCTAGGAGAGTCAGACTAATGTAGTGATTAAGGCAGCAAGCTAGAAATCAGGATATGGTGAGTTCAAGTTCCACCTTAGGCACAAAGCCAGCTGGACTTTGGGCCAGTCACTCTGCCTGAGCCCTAAGGCAAAGCACCAGAAATCCACATTGACTTGAAGGCATGCATACAACACACACACACACATGTCTTATACTCATTTACCAGATATAAGGAAATATTGTTGTAGTTAAGATCTTTGCTCAAAGAGAAGATCGCCGATTTGAATTTGACAGGCATTTTTGGTTGTTTTTGTTTACATTAGAATCTTTTGGGAATATGTAGTTTCTCCCCAGAGAATTAAATTCTCCAGAATTTACTGCTTTACTATTTTTTCCAGTCATCTGAAGTAGAAGGCTCCCATGTCTCAGATAGTTGGTAGACTTGATCCAGTTATTCAGAGAAAGGGACTTATAGCCTCATCACTCACTTGGCTGTGAATTTTGATTGCAGATATGGCTTGTTGGTTTCTCTCATGTACGGTAATTCTCTCATGTAATTCCATGTGCAGAATTTTAGTGGATTACTCTGCTGTTCCAGGGAGGAACCAAGGGGGAAACATGCTTCCATCTCTTTGCAACATGCCTGAACTAATATTCTCTGTCTCCTTCTTTTCTTCACGTTTTAAATTTTTCTTTGCTCAAGGTGGAGAATAGCATTTGCTCTACCATAGAGTTGTAGCCCTCACCTAGTGACATGGAAAAATGTTAAGTACAGAGAGTTGTTTTCTTCTTTGCTGCAGCACTGTCCTTACCACTTTATACAGTTCCACCTCTGGTATTATGGATCTTGTCAGAAAATTATCTGGCAAATGGGTCCACCTCTTAGTGGAATGATAAAAGACATAAATTCCCACTAATTATGCCATCTTAGAAAAATGATAATAACAGAGCTTTTGTCTGGGGAAAGAAAAATTCCATCTATTTACCTCTTGCTGTATGAGGATAATAAATCAGTTTTTCTGAACTGTTGTAAGTCCTATTTATTATTTCTTAATAAATAATATGGCTATTTAAATCATTCATTGATCTTCATGAAGTAACAAATTGTCAGGCGCAAGGAATCAGAGTGATACAATGAACTGATTAACATTAGTTCTTTATTTTAGCTTGTCTCTTTACAAGAATGTTACTACACTGACTGCATTCTCTTGAGAACAGCCAGATAAGGGTTTCAGAGATTCTGGAGAAATGAGGTCTGCATTGCTTCCTGTTGTGCAAGGACACTAAGGCAGCCAGTCTCTTCACACTTCTCCCCACTCTAGCCGGAGATTCCACCACAAAAATGTATTTGAAGAACTGCCTTTGCCCTATTACATCCACTCAGCTCACCAGGATGGGAAAACAAAAGATGTTACAGGTCAATTAAAGATGTACATCTAGTGGGGCTATGAAAAAAGGCCTTCTTTGTGGTAGCACTGTCTTTATGGAACATCATTCCCCTGATTTATGGTTGGCCCCATGCTGTTATTTTTCTAAATCATCCTAAAAATGTGGTTTTGTCAGTGAGCCTGGGATCCACAAATGGAGATGGATGAGGACGTCCAAGTATAATAGAGTATTGTGAGATTACCAGAATAGTTGAGAGTCAAGCAGTATACAAATTTAATAAATTATTATTATTTGTGGCCAATTTGGTGTAGTGGTCAATGCAACAGGCTAGAAAGTGGGAGACCATGAATTCAAGTCTTACCTTAGCCATGAAACGTGTCTGAGTGCTGAATGAATGAGCGGAACTTTGATGGAACCCTGACACAGGGTTGTTGTTGTGGAGAAAATAGGAGGAGAAATGTTTGTTGGATATGTTTGCCACCTTGAGTTATTTGTAAAATAATAAAGGTGGAGAATGAATGAATGAATGAATGAATGAATGAATGAATGAATGAATGAATATTTAATTTTGTGTCCTGTTGTGGATATTTTGCTGTATTTTTACTATAAACCCCCAAGAATTGGTTGATGGCAGTGATATAAATGCAAAGGGACATATCACAAGCTACTACAGAATGGTAAAACTCATGCAAGAATTGATGATATTTGAGTTAACTACTCAATCAGATGCTCAGAAAGCAGTTTTTCAGAATGTGGCAAGTCTAAATGCTCTGAACCTGGATATTTCTTTTGAACTGTCTGCTTAGTAGCAAGTTAATTATGAGGTATTGGTGGAAAAGTCTGAGACATACCATATTCTTAATGTCACAAGACAGTTAAAAGATGAGAAAAATTACATCCAGTTTCTCAGCATTTATGAGGGAAAACAGACATGTCAACTGAAGTTTAAAAAACCAGGACTAATTATTGCCAGGCAAGATTGATTTGAGATCAGTAAGAAGCCTTTAGGTTATGTATTATCTATGTACCTGCTTCCAGAATATCTCCATGCCAGCCTTGAAGAAGGTGTGGAGGGACAAAACTCAGTCCTGAAAATGGAAAAGCCTTGAGAAAAAAACTCAAAATAACTCAGCTTTGAATTTGTATGGAATGGCAGGGTAGTCAGAGAGAAACTCTAGCAGGCTATCCAGATACTGTACAACAGTTACCAGCCTTTCTGGATGCTTTGCCCTGTCCTACCTTGAAAGACTGACACAGATAAAATAAAAATTTGGTTTTTAGTCTTTAGAAGAGATGGCATTTCATTAATTGCTGTTACAATGGGCCTCAGTTTAACTGCCAGGATTTCAAGGCATTTGCTTCCTTTTACTGATTTAGGCATGAAGTCCAGGACAACAGATAAAATGCTGGTTGATGTAGTTATTAAATGTATGGTGCCAAAACCTAAAGAAACAGCTATTTGTTTAGCATTATTGAATTATAGGCCAGCTCCAGTGAAATTGGATAGCTGTGGAGGAGCAGAACTACTTTTCAGTAGAAAGCCTCATCCAGTTACTGATGTTGCACTTTATGTCCAAGTGAACAATGAGAAAAATAATATATCAAGTGGCACACATAAGAGGAAAATGAGGGAAAATCCATTAGCATAAATGAAAATTAATGATACGTTGGGAGTTATAATGGTAGATGCTGGAGTAATGAAACAAAACATCAGTTGCTCCACAATATTCTGATGTTAAAGGCAGTGAAGATAATGATGGTAATCATGGATGAGATTTCTTATAGCTGTCCTACTCCAAAAGAGTCTGGGTAAATAATGTATTTAAAAGAGAGAGAAAGAGAAAAGGCAGTTCAATTCTACATTATATTTAGAGTCAAGACTGATCGGAAGGGGAAAACAACATATAACAATCAAAATTAAAGTGGTTGAATGGCTATTATTCATGATTCCATATGTGTATGTGTATGTGTGTGTGTGTGTGGTGTCTCTAGTGCTTTCCAGTGTGGGAAAAAAGAAACCTAACAAGTGCTGCTGCTGTTTCTTTAAGTACTTGGAATTTTGAATTAGGATGGAATTGATCAGAAATGGGTTGTTTGCTATGATTGATCTCTAAAAGATGAAACCCTATAAATAGAATATATATTGCATGGTAATAAATAATATTGACATTTAAAGTCTCCTGTAGATCTTTGGGAAGAAATTGATTGTATCCATATATGAATATGCCACAGCTTCTACTTAATCATAAATGACATGGCAGAAATCTATTTTTGTGTTTAAAGAATATGAAAAGTCTAAAAGAATTTCATTTTCTCTATAATTAGACTTCACATTTGGAATATTCTGTTCAGTCATATTTCAACAATGGGACTTTTTTCCATTACTGCCTATAATATTCTTCATGGTGCACAGTGAACTTTCTTCAGTTCAAAACCTGAACCGTACTTTTGTTAGAAAATGAATGTCCTGCCCTTAATGCAAGGATGTTTTTTATTTTTGTCACTATATTGTTATCCATATGAACTTTGTTTCAGAAAAACAACTTTCTTGAAATGTTTTAAGAGAAGAAAGTTCAACAGAGAACAGAAATGTGAAGGTCATTCGTTGTACCAGATTCTGGACAAAAGTATTGCTCCTTGCTCTTCCTACCATCTTCATGGATGAATCTGGAAGTTACATTGTTTATTTGTTTGTTTAAAATATTGTTTTGCCAAGTTTAAAAGAATGGTGGACTTTAAAAGCAACTAGTTTGAATGAATAACCCAGAAAGAAGTCTGCTATATCTGCAGATCTTGCCTTCTAAAAAGATGAAGATACCGGGGAACATATGTGTAGAAAGGCATAACCAAAAAACAGATTTTAGAAACAGAAAAAAACATGGGGATTCATCAAGCCCATAGACAGATACCCCTGTGTATAATCCATATGGGGAAAATTATACTCCCAAAAATAAGTGCATATCTATCACAAAAAACTACAGCATTTTTAGAAGAACCTGGAACTCCAATGACTCTTCTAATCCACAGAAGACTGGAAAGGGTAAAATAACATTGCAGCTGGATATTTGGCTGTGGAAATGGTATTGAAAAGACAGGTTTGGTTTCCTGGACTGTGGCCCGCAGTAGTAGTGATGAAGACTGGGAGTAATGCATTGAGCCAAAGTATGTCAAATCTGATCAAATTGACTTTCAACTGTGGAACTATGACATATAAATTCAGAATAAGAACTTCAGATAAAAAAATGTTTGCATTGCAGGAATGAAGGAGTAACCAAAATAAGAGCTGGAAAATCATAAATGAAACATGAATGCTGGGAAAATAGAGCAGATTAAAGATTGATCAGATTATAAATCTTTAGAAATAAGATAGATATTATTAAAATTCTGCTTGGCAAGTATAAGTCTTGTCAGACTAAAAATAATCTTATTTTGTTTGTTGATTGTATAATTTCCTTAGTAGAATGTGGGAATGCTATAGACATAACATATCTTAACTTCAGCAAAGCTGACAATGACTTTTTTTTTAGCCATCATGGTGCTGAGGGAATGCAGAGTCTAAATGTCTGTGTTTGCTTAAAGACTTTGGCATGTTGCAGATGATTGGTAGTTTCTTCTTTTTGTTGGGATTGTGGAAGAGCCTCTAGAGCTCACCTTGTGAGGGGACCAAATAGGACAAGGTAATTATCTAGCCCAGGTGATTGACATCTTATGCTGGGCTGCCTGATGCTATAATTAGTGGTCTGTGCAGTTGTGGAGACCCACTCCCCCAGTGGAGTTTGAAAATCTAGACCAGGGAGCTTGGGTTTGACAGCATAACAGGGAAGGAATTGGAGAAGACACCACTGGCAGATGGATTGGGAGATTGTCAGATTGCTGGGTCAGCTGCCTCATGCAAAAGTGGGCAGAACCTGGGTGGGGGGGGATGAGTGGAGAAAGATGCCAGTGCTAGTGCAGATGAAAGAGAAACCTCTGCTGTCTTTCACAAAGCCCTGCAACACAGAAGGATATTGAGAAGATAGTAACAGAGCTGGGATGTGGAT
The DNA here is from genome assembly GCA_032468155.1 of Oxyrhabdium leporinum. Classification (NCBI taxonomy): domain Eukaryota; kingdom Metazoa; phylum Chordata; class Lepidosauria; order Squamata; family Cyclocoridae; genus Oxyrhabdium; species Oxyrhabdium leporinum. Next base: position 101,975 of record JANHFL010002023.1, on the reverse strand, counting down.
GAGAACTGCCTGCCTGTTAAGATCCTTAAGAGGGAGAGGTTTGCTATTGAAGACACAGGATCAGACTGGACTGGTTCCAGGCCCTGTAGCTGCATATCATAATGATGGCTAGAAGAAAATATAGTGGGAGCTGGCAAAAAGATTATTCACGGGAACCAAGACACAGACAACTTGTTTCTTGGCACATTCCAGTCTGCTACTCGCTGGAAGAGGATTGGGGCATGTGACCTTTGAGTATGGCCGGGAGGTGGATCCTTGATTTTCTTTTGGGCAGGAAAAATCCTGGAATGTCAGATTCAAGTTACTGTCAGGGTTCCATCAAGGTTCTACTCGTCCATTCAGCACTCAGACATGATTATAGCCAAGTAAGAATGTATTAGAGACACCATGTTGGCACATCTGGGAAAAATGTGAATCTGACATTCCAGGGTTTTTCCCACCCAAAAGAAAATCAAGGATCCACCTCCCGGCCATACTCAAAGGTCACATGCCCCAATCCTCTTCCAGCTTCAACTCATGCTCTCCTCCTGACACTCCTCATCCAGGTGCTGGTTGATATGTCCTTGACTCTCTTAGAAAGAAAGATGTTGTGTTTATAACTCCCCATAAGCATATGAGAAACTCCCCCCTCCCAATTTCCCAGGCACTATATGTAGCAGCCACAGAGGCCTTTACAGTTATGGCTTCCAAGGCTGACATGCTATTCTAGGTCCAGGATGGCAGGCTTTTGAGGCCTGGGTAATTGACTGCTGCTGTTGAATGCTAGATCAGTTTGTAATAAAGCTATCTTGATCCACAACTTAATTGTCAAGGAAAGGCTGATCTAGTGTGCATTATCAAGATCTGCCTGGGACAGGAGGGCAGGGTTCTGCTCTCTAAGATCTGGTGGCTGGTTTTCATATTTGGCACCAGCTGAGATCCCAGGGAAGACGAGATGTGACAGTAGTGATAATCTGAGATAACTGGGAAGCATCCAGAGGCCTTGTTCTGCAGACTGCCAGTTGCAAAATGCTGTTTCTTAAGTTAGCTACCGGTAGGGAGCAGATGCTATTGTATCAGCCTCCCTGCTGTGTGGCAACTTCCCTTCCTGAGTTCTTTGATTCCATTGCTGGGTTGGCAGTGGCGTTCTCTGGATTCATGGTCCTAGGGAACTTTAATCCACCATTACTGGGCATAGGGTCAGAAGCAGTTCAGGAGTTCATAGGTCCTGGTGAAAAATGCAGCTGTGTGCATAATAAATCATGCCAGCTATACAGTACATGTAACACCACTACTCCTTGAGCTGCATTGGCTTTGAGTTTGTTTCTGGGTGCAATTCAAGATGCTGGTTGTCACCTTTAAAGCCCTATATGACTTGGGACCCAGGTTACTCTCTTTTTCCAAGTGTTTCTACCCATCCAATTCAATCTAATTTGGGCATGCTACATATCCCATCAAAGAGTGCCAACTAGTGGGAACTAGAAGATGAGCTATGCTGCGGTTGCCAAAAAAGACAATGCAATTCTAGTCTGCATCAACAGAGGCATGGCATCAAGATCACAGGAAGTGATATAACCACTCCATACTGCACTATTGAGGCCTATTTGGAATACTGCATCCAGTTCTGGTCACCATGATACAAAAAAGATTCTGAGACCATTGTAAGACTGCAGAGAAGAACACAAAGATGATAAGGGGTCTGAAGGCTAAATTATACAATGATTGGCTAAAGAAACTAGGTATGTTTAGCCTAATAAAGTGAAGGTTCCGGGGAGTCATGATACCAGTCCTCCAATACTTGAAGGGCTGTCATAGGAAAAGGGCATTGATTTATTCTCTGTAGCAACTGATGGCAGAACAAGAAGCAATGAGTAGAAACTCGTCAGAAGGTGATTCAATGTGGAAATAAGGAAGCATTTTGTGACAGTGAGAATGATTAATCAATGGAACAGCTTGCCTCCCAGAGTTCTGGGTGCTCCATTGCTGAAATTTTTCAAGAAAAGTTTGGACAACCGTTTGTCTGGGATGGTATAAGGGCTTCTGCCTTGGTAGAGGGTTGGACTAGAAGACTTCCAAGATCACTATGAATCTATAATTCTTTGATTAATCATCACAGCTGCTGATTGTTTTAGTGCTTTTAATTATTTTAGAAGTTTAGAAGTTTAAACTGCCTAGAGTTACAAATAAATAAATAAATAAATAAATAAATAAATAAATAAATAAATAAATAAATAAATAAATAAGTAAGTAAGTAAATAAATAAATAAATAAATAAATAAATAAATAAATAAATAAATAAATAAATAAATA
>JANHFL010002023.1:75903-88077 GCA_032468155.1 Oxyrhabdium leporinum | reverse complement strand
AAAAGCTTAACTTGTGGGAAAGTATTTGTACGCTAAGACAATTATCAATCCATGTAACATCCATGTTACCTTTGGCTTCATTCCCAGTTCATAATTTTGTCCAGATAGTATACATAGAATGCTTTAGTAATTAATGCTAACAATTTATTTTTAATGCATTTTTAAAAGCAAAGGCATACTAATATCATCCTTTCTGTGGAGAACTGTCAAATTTTATCTGAATTCTAATCCCTAAAAATTTGGCCACTTAATGGAATGATGGGGTGGCTACAAAGTTTACCTCCTTATAAACACACTTTCCCATATATGCATACATACACACAAACATTAACTTATGAGTCTTTTCCAGGTTTCTTCAACATCTGGGTTCAGCTTCCTCTGTCTCTAAGAAAAAAGGAAGTATATCAGGGGGGAGGGGGGCATAAATATTTAGAATAGTATGTGGAAAAACATTTAAAAGCAAAATCTCACACATATTTAGTCAGAAGTAAAATCTTACCAATTTTAGATTTGTTCTCAGTTTTTGGCCAGCTCATTCTGCAGGCCCTGGTTTGCATTGATGAAAGATACATCCTTCCAGAAAGTTTAATAATAACTACTGATATCTGTGAGGCACGAATGGATTCCATTTGATAAAAAGTGTCCAAAAAAGAGACCTAAAACAAGATGGAGTGATGAGTCCCAACTGGAAAAATAAAGCTCAAGACCGTATTGGTTGGAAACATTTGGAAGAGGCCTTCATGCTGCAGTAGACAATGGCTAGAATGATAATGATGATGATGGTGATGGTGATGGTGATGATGATGATGATGATGATGATGATGATGATGATGATGATGATGATGATGATGATGATGATGATGATGATGATGATCTGTGACGCATATTATCAACTAGCAGCATTGATAATATGACAATTAGATGGAATCTTTCATCCAGTTCTTCATCTAGCCAAAACTCGTTCTTATATGTACCAGAATACTGTACGCAAGCCTTAACATCAGAATTTGCTAATGCCTTTGCTTATATCAAAAGGAAAAGATCCAGGTTTACATTAGAAGAATTGATTCCACTTACCAACATTAGGAGCGTAAAAATATGTATATACCATGCTGGAGCCCAGAAACCTGATTGTTGGGGTGACAGGTAAGAAATAGGAAGTAGAGAATCTCTTTATTGCTTATTATCATTTCACTATAGCAAAAACATCGAAAAAACAAATGCCAACTTCAAATGTAAAGAAAGCTTGTATAAAAAAACTGCTGCTATTCCAAAATGTTGCAGTTATTTTTCAGGAATATGCTTAGAATATTTTGAAGCATGGAATTAGCTTAAAAGCGGATATGACGAAAACATCAAACTTTTAAAAACACATTGACCAATGTGTGAAACTATTTTGTTGTTGTTATTGTTGTTGTTGTTTCACCTTCAAAATGAAAGCCATCCAATCTTCTGTAAGAGATTTGTTTACAGGCAGTCTGGCAGTCCACTTATTAAAACTAATCCAAGGAATTTGTTTGGTCTGGACCTGTCAATCATATCTTTCTTGGGGTTTTTTCTTTAAGTACTTAGATTTTTACAACATCAAAATATTTTTAAAGGGGGTAAAAAAGGAGATTCAAGAAAGGTAATTGGTTTTTTATTTATCTATTTATTTAATTAGATTTAGAAGGCCACCCAACTCTGGAATTACTTATTTTCTCACTTATGCTTTGGTGAAACAATTCAGAGATTTGCCCCAGCCAGAAGAAATATCATCCTGTAATTATTGTTTTATTTATCAGAGACATGTCACTGATACTTTAGCATTTATTTATCAAATTTGGACACTTCGCATTTTACTGTCAAGTGAAATTCTGGGCTGTTTCCTCAATTACATGCTTAATTCAGAAGAAAAATAATAATAATAACCAAGTTTAAAAACAGAACTGAATAGAATTACACATGGTGATTTAATATTTTTAATAAGCTGACTTTAATCACTATCCTTTGTCTGGAGAGATATTTAATATTCCATCATTGGAACTGCTGAAAGAACTGTAAAAATATAGATGACCCCAAATGTTATCATCAATGAAGAAATTTTAGAGGAACATTCTGCTAGGAATTTGTAAGAAATTTTGTGTCATAAGTCATACTATGCACCTGATAAATTAAGCTACAGCTCATGAAAGCTTATGTTTAGTAATACAATTTGTTAATTAGAAAAGATATTCCCAGAGTTCTGATTTTTTGCAACAATTTTGGTGCGGTACATGTTTTCACATCAATGACCTATTAAATCCACTCTTCCCTTACACTATATACTTCACTCCTCCATGTCACACAGATAGTCCTCAACTTTCAACCACATTTGGAACTAGAATTTCCATTGCTAAGCAAAACAGTTGTTAAGTGAGTCTTCCTATTTTATGACATTGTTTGCCATAGTTGCTAAATGAATCATTGTAGTTGTTTAGTGAATCATATGGTTGTTAAGTGAACCCAGCTTCCCATTGGATCAAACAACATTGCTTGTCAGAAGCTGGCTGGGCAGGTCACAAGTGGAATTCTTATGTTTCAACTGACAAAAATGCATGCCAAATTTTGATTACGTGACAGTGAGGATGCTGCAACAGTTGTAAATGGGAGGACTGGTTGTAAGTCACTTTTCCAGTGCCCTTGTAACTTTCAATAGTCATTAATGAGTGGTGGTAAATCAAGGACTACAGACAGAATGAAGTACCTGTAAAATACGTCATTTAAAAACAGCATATTGCCTCATTGTGGTAGATAATTTCAAACTTTCAGTCTTACTCATGAAGACAGCCTTTAAAATATATATTCTCTTCCCTTCGGGAGCTACCCCACCTGCAGTAACTCATTGCTTTCTGCAGTCCAGAAAGATAATTCCATTATGCTCTGATCTGATTGCATCTGAAGCCCTGCATTGTGTACTCAGTAAGTAAATGACACCAGCAACATTTGGAACAGGAAACAGATTAGTTGTTATTGTTTCAGAAAGCAAGTCTTAATCTACAAAGAAGCATCTTTAGGTTAAACATTACAATAAACTTCCTAATAGCATCAACTGGAAGGTGTTGGCTCTCATCCCTGAGCAAAGGCTGGATTGCAGTCTTTTAGAGTACTATAATTGCAAGATTTCTGCCCTGGGCAGGTGACTGGATGATTACTTAGGTACAGATAAATCCATAGTTCTAAGGTGTTTGGGTATGTGTCGGTTTGTATAAATGCCTTTGAGTCAGTCTTTAATTATGGTAACTACCTGGACAATTCTTAGCAACATTTTCAGAAATGGTTGGCTGTTGCCTTCTCCCTAGGATTAAAGACATCCAGCTGGCTCTATGTCCATGTCCAGATGAAAACTTTTGATGTTCCATTTTTTAACCTGGTGCCTTTAACCATTCCGCCAAAGTGGCTCTCAAGTCTAATTTATATGGATTTTTCCTCCATTCCACTTCATACTTCCTTTGCCACTATTTTTAAGGCATTAGTAACATGTTAAGTTAAAATAAATGAAAAGAAACGTGTCTTTTTGGGTTAAAGCCATTTTTCTTATTTATATGTGAATGTAGTGACAATTCACCCATTATAATTTAACACTGTAAGCCACCCAGAGTCACCTTGTGGTGAGATGGGCGGCAAACAAATTTAATAAATAAATAAAGTAATAAATAAAGTAATAAATAAAGTAATAAAGTAGTAAATAAAGTAATAAATAAAGTAATTAATCATTTAAAATTGCTTAACACCCCAACACATAAATGTATATTCAGACATATGCCATGTTCCTCATCCCAATCTTCCTTCTTCACCCTCAAATAACATACAATATTTATGGCAAATAATTTCACTGAATTTCAAAGGTGATTTCTTCTTGGCTACCTGAGCTGCAGCTTTGATTTCACAACTAGTCAGTTGGTAAAAAGAAAACAATAATCTTAAGTCTTCCTTTTACATTCAACTTCAATTAAATTTATTCAAAAGTAACTCCTTCCATGCTACAGAGCATGCTGCAGTTGAGGCAGAGGGAGTACAAACTTAAATATCAAGCCCCAAACTCATTCTGCTTCTTTCCTGGAATCAAGCTTTTCTGTGTGATGAGCTCAAAAAACTGCATGGGGGCATCTTGCTTCATTGAACTGGAACAGCCTTTCTTTCACTAGCACATACATTAGGGCAAATGATTACACTCACTATAGCAACCCTGCCCATCCAGCTCTTCCTTCTCAGTAGGCTCCATGGCTTCACGGGGCCACAGCTCATTCTGCTAGCCTGCCACCTTCAATCCCATTCTTGCCTCTACCCCATTACCTGAGCAAATTCCATCATTAGCTTAGAGCTAAATAGAACTTTCCAAAAAGTTTACACTTCTAAAACGCCATTCTTTTCTCTCTCTGTCTGTCTGTCTGTCTGTCTCTCTCTCTCTCTCTCTCTCTCCCCTCCTTCCCTCCCTCCCTCTCTCTCTCCTGTTGATTTGCATCAAAAAAGGGAATGGAAATAAAGAGCCGGGCCACCAGCGGCCCAGGGCATTTGGTGTTCTGAGAAAGAGGAATAATAATTTGCTGCCCTTTTTTTTTAGATCACATAGATTTGCATCCTAAAGCAGCCATTTTGTTTTCAGCTCCCACACTGAATTCCACTGTCTGTTTTCCTTTCCCTTTCCTGGTTCATAAATCTAGAGGGATTCCCTCATCTGGCCACTATCAGCCATTTCTGGAAGACCTGATTTGCAGAGGTGTGCGGAGAACATAAGCAAGAACAGGAGCAAAGGAGGGCCTGCTGTGCAACATAAAACTTTCCTTAACCCAGGATTGTCTGGTTCTCTTGCACTATGATTCAGAGCAGTCCCTGTTGTCCCAAGAGAGAGCTGAGTGGTATTCAGATCTGAAGATTTGCCCAACTCTTCATGTTGTCATTTCATGAGCCAAGAATTGTTCTAATATATCAAATGCTGCTGTAAGAAGTTGCCTTTCTCGTGTTTTCCTGTTTGAGACAAAAGCAGGCTTCATCACCAAGATAACAGCTCTTCCTGCTTGTAATGATGAAGATCCAGAAGCCCTTCCTTGTATCTGCTACCCTTGCTTCAAGCCCAGGCACATTTCTGCTCTGTCAGAGGAAGAAGGGGCTGATCAGAGGCAGATAAAGAGGCTTCCCCAATGGCTGTTACACAAGATCAAAAGGACAGCCACTCACATGAAATTATTGGCAGGCACCCAAGACTTCCTGCATTAAGATTCATTGTCTAACTTTTCATGTATATGTGGAATAAAATTCCCAGCTGAGCTTTCCTTTGTTGCCTTATAACAGAACATTACTCTGGATGAAATTCATGTAGTATTACTTACACCACAATGCTAAACTGACACTTTGATTCCCCCCCCCCTCACACTCCATCTGATAAAGGACAAACAGGAATAGGTTTAATTAAATTAGTTAAATTTTATTTTATTTTAAAATAAGAATTACATTTCTTTTATTTTACTAAAATGAGAAATGTGATTAATTCTACAGCTGAAACTGGAAAATGTTAAATACTTATGTTCATAGGATCACTTGATCCTAAGGATCTAAAAGAAAAGTCCCTTCACTAGCAAATCTAGAGGCAGTTATGCAAAAGAGAGATCAAGAAACCTTTTTCAACTTAGCACTACCCCTTTCCAAATGTGTTGAGAGTGCATTTCCCAAAATTCTTTTAAGATTTATGACTGACAATTCTGGAAGTTGCCATTTCTATGCATAATGCCAGTAGGTTAAAGAATACTAAAATACATGTATCGCCCATGTCACTGATACAGGACTCTGAGTGGCTTACAATGTGATAAGAAGTTTTTTAAAAAATCACTAAAAAACAATTAAAATTAGAAAAATTTAATAGAAAAAATTAAAAGAACAGGCTAAAAATTAATAATCAACATTATTCACACTACCTGAGAAGTTTATGATTCACTGTGGAAGTGACTGTGTATTTATGAACAAGATAGAGAAAGTATGCAGAGCATAAGTTCCCAATGGCTGTTACACAAGATCAAAGGGACAGTCCTTCAAAATTTTCAGCCCCTTTACCAGCAACAGCCAGAGGAGGCATTTGTATCTCCTGTGTAATGAAGCAAAATCACGTATTTTTCTTAGGATGGACGAATCAGGGGCATTCCAAGCTACACCCTAGTTCCTTAGATATAGTATAGAAAACACAGAACTCATCCTACCCACTTTACATAGCTACATATTTAAGAAAATAGAGTAGTAGCTAAGATTCCATTCAGTTGGAAAGAACAGAAACAAAACTTTATTCACATAATCCATAATTATCCTATGCATAATTATAATCTGTAATCATTATCTGTTGCTCTGATTATTATTTTTTGTCACCATGCATTATTAATCCAGTGGGTCACAGATCAGAATTGTACAACTTAAGACCCCAGGATCATTTGAGTGGTGGGCAACCCAAGATTTCAAAAGCTGTTCCTTCGCTATGTCCAATTTTAATTACGTTTACATGTAAATGAAATTATATAACATTTGCTTAAATAACATTCAGTTTCACATATAGTTTCAGAATCTGGTACAGCTGTTTGTTTTAGAGCAGGCCCAAATAACTTACGCTCCACCAAGCAAAAACCACCAGCCTTGTTATTACGGCCTCTCTGAAGTGCTTGACAATCCCCCTATTTTTTTTTTATTTCAAGTAACTGAAATCTGAAGCACATCAATTTCCTGGTAACCTGTCAAAGATTTATTTTTTTTCAAGTTGTATGTAGCCCAAATCACAGCCTTGTCATCTTTAGCCTAGTTCAAGCAGAACCATCGCTGGCTGCAGTATGAGCTGATTGCTTTAGATGCCAAACAAGCTGATGTACAGAGCCATGCACTGAGTGCTAAAAAGAAGGTAATCTAGTGGGAGGGCAGGTCCAGGGCCATCTTAACAGCATTATGGGCCCTGGCCAAAGCAGTGCACTGGGGCCCATACGACAACTACTCTCAGGAATAAAAATGTAAATGGTCGATAAAATTAAAAAATATATTTGCATGTTAGTATGAATTTAAAAATGCAGTAAAATGTAATAAATATGTTGCTGTATTTATATGATACAAGGTGCATTGAAGGGTTAACATTCACAGATTAGTATGGGGCCCCTATGCTTGTGGGCCCCACAGGCAAGTGCCGATCAGCCCCATGCTGACAGCCCTGGGCAGAGGCAAAGGAAAGAACCAAGACTGAGGTCTAAGAGTTGCAGAAACTGAAAAGCTTGAGCTCTCAGAGCTCCATCCCTGGCCTAACCCTTAAGGAGACCTTAGCTCTGAAATGGGCTTTAATCCTGAAAAGTCTGCCTGACAGCTGGTTAAGCCTGCAGGCATTGACACCAACATGTCCTAGACCTGAGCAGGAGTTCAGCTTCATTCCTAGAATTCCTTCTTAGTCACTCTCAGTATACTAAGGAAAGTTTGCCCTAATGTCCTGCTTTGATATTGATACTGATACTGATACTGTTAGATAGATATTGGGTCTAGAATTCATGGATTAGTTTTTCGTAGAGTCCATGGTATTTCTAATAACTATGTTTAATTTGAAGGCATCTATCTTCTTGTTCTCACTTTTTCTCAATGCTATATTCTACTACACAATTAAAGGTATTGTTCTAATCAATAAACCAAAGGAAAACCTTCTTATATGCTCTTGAACTTTCCATTAGTCATGTTGCATTACCTAACTAATTTCATATCTCTCTGCCTTTTCTGAAACCTTCCTGTTCATTTGCCATTACTCTTGAGAAGTATGGCTCTACTCTTGTAAGATCTTAAATAAAACTTTGCTTATATACGTAAATAGTGCAATTTCACTATTTGCTCATATTATTGTATCTCTGTTCTAGGCAACACTATCTCATTTATTGTTTGTTTGACATATCATACAAATTTTAAAAGTTTGTTTATTTAATTTATGTACCTGCCCATCATGACAGAAGTGATTTGGCATTGCTGTCTTCTTTTAAAGATAGCTTACCACATTTAAAAATCATACAGTTTCTGATATAAAATATAAACAGTAGGCATCTGAACAATCTAAACAAATTGCTTAATCTGCATCATGTGCTTTCCTTTTTGATAGCTGGCCTGTATATTACTTCCTAAATTCATTGATCTCCCCAACTATTGTATTATTTAACTCCCCAACTATTCCATACTTAAACTTTAGGACTTAAACTTTAGCAGCATTTTTGTTGGATAGTATTAGCACTGTCTTATATGAGCAGAATTCACTTCCACTAGTGTAAACAAAACCCCCCACTGATCTATGTATATATATATGTGGTGTTTTAAAGAACGGCATAAGGCAAGTTGAATATTATGCTATATTCAGAGCTATACTGCTATACTTTCCTTGAATCCAATTGACACAAAGTAATTTTGTGGGTCGCTCCCTCAATGGCAAATTAATTCAGGAAAAGTGTAGCTAATCTGTTCAGAAGAACTGCATGTGACTAATGTAAAAGACCTCAGAGCAGCCAGTGACACAGCATGTCCTGAATGGGATCCCCTAAACAATGGGACTGGTAAACATATGCACATTTTAACACCCTCTTAACACTGAGGCAAGGCCTTGGTCTTTGTTGCTTGAACACAGAGGAATGATTCTGATGGTGGGAATTTCAGACTCAAAAGCCGCCTTTTTTCAGATGTGATGCAGCTCACTTAGTGGCCTAGATGCAGAGTAAGAAAATGAAAGATTAAAAACCTTCCTCTTAAAATACTCCATCACCATCTCTGTCTCACCCACACAGAGAGACGCAGAGACAAAAACACATGCAAACACAATAATCTTCAACTTGATTCCTAACAAAAAGAAATTCAAAACCAAACAGAGAAGAAAATACCAGAGACCAAAGGAGGTATATAATACAATACAATACATTATAACCTTGTTAGTGGAAAGCTTAGTGAGAAAACTTTCTCTGTTCTATAACTAGGAATCACACACTGTTGTTATTATTATTGATTTATTTTCAGGCTAATATGAGTTCAAAGTACTTGACAAGTAATATAAACCATCTCAAAACAAAAATGTAGTACATGTTATGCTAAACCAATCAAAATTCTAGGGCCCTTCACTCAACACAGTAGATGATAATGATCTTAAAGGATGAAAGGAAAAATAACAAGTTGAAGAAGCTTCAGGCCATCATGTCTTCTGCCTTTCTCCTCCATTTCTCATGGATCATTTTCTCAAAAGATCATTGGGAAACATTCAGCTAGAATAGGCTTGTGAGTTTTTCCCAAATGAAGGCAAATATACATGTCCCAGGATAATGTTGCAGAATCCAATTTGGATTTGTCACCAGGACCAGAGCTTAGTTTCTGAGATTTCGGACTCATACTGGAGGCCATCCTCAGGGAACCTGTTTCTCACCAGAATTTAACACATTCTGGTGAGAGAGTGAGGATGGGCTTCAGCATGAATCTGAAAGCTCAAAAACTAAACCTCTGGTATTGGTGACCAACCCAGATTGGACTTTGCAAGATTTTGCTTGTAATTCACTTTCTTTCTCCAAGGATCCTTCCATTAGAAGAAGTGGTAGTAATGATAGGGATAGACTAGAGATGAAACCAATATTCTTTACAATGTCCTATTTTTCTTCTCAGTTTTTAATAATTCTGAATTTATTGACTTTGCCTTAAGATGATGTATATATATGCACATGTGTGCACACCCACACCCGCACTCATAGTTGCATCAGAGTCCTTATTAACTATTATTATACTACTGTGCTCTTCTGAAAAATGAATATTTTATACATTAAAATATTTAAAATCAACAGAAAAAAATAGAATAAAAATACTAAAATTACTAAAATAAACCAAAAGTATGTCAGCTGTGAAATGTATTAACATGTATATACCAGCAGCTTTCCAATTATTTTAAGACCAACCTAGTTGCAGTTGCTTCTCTTTGTGACTGATGGGCCAGAAGCCAGAAAAGCAAGATTGAGCAGTTGCTCTAAATGGATTCAATTAGACCAGGTTATCTCCCCAGATTCCAAAATCATATAAGTATCATGTAAATATATTCCATTTGATTAATGTCCCCATTCGTAGAAAAACATAGCATAACAATTTAGTGCTAGGCACAGTGTTTCTTTGGAAATACCATGTAAATTATATGCTTGAAAAACAACCAGACGTGGTGTTGGCAACTTTAAGATGGTGGACTTCAACTCCCAAAATTCTCCAGCCAGCAGGGGGAAAGGAATTCTGAGAGTCAAAATCTACTCATTTTAAAGATGTCAAGACTGAGAAACACTGACTTAGATTTACAATCCCAAGCACAGGAAGTTTCCTTAGATCAGGTTTCAGTATTTTATGTGGTACAGCCTTTGTACTGAGGTGTTGTACAGCTCATATCAAGCCACATAAATCTCTGAGCAGAATCTCAGAACTCACAGCCATAACTAATAAGTCTTGTGACAGTTTGTTACAAAATCTGAGGATGCATAAACAAAAAAAAAAACACCAAGTTAAAATGTTCTTGTCATTCCACAAGTTAAAAAGGCATAACCAAAGCTTAGCTAAAACCCAACCTGCCCAACTCACCATAGCATTTCAAACTATGGCCAGAGAAATCCCCCTGGGTAGTTCACAAGGCATAGTCCAAATTGTTACCTTGTGTTGTTTATTCTGCTAATCAGTAACTTCTGAAAATAAGTGTTCTATCTTAGCTGTCAAGGTCATTCTTCCCTGTGTACATATCCAACATTATTCAATAAATCTAAAAAAGATTTAAATGTGAAATGCTGTATTATAGCAACATTGGTCTGTGTTCTCCATTATCGGTATTCACAGATGCTTATAGTTTGCATATGGAGGACAGTCATCAGAAGCTTATTGTCATTCAATGGTGAAAAAAGTAAGGTTCTACACTTAGGCAAGAAAAACAAAATGCACAGGCATAGTACAGGTGGTACCTCTCTCAATAGTAGTAATTGCTAGAGAGATCTTGGAGTCCTAGTGGATAATCACTTAAATATGAGCCAGCAGTGTGATGCAGCTGCCAAAAAAGCCAACACAGTTCTAGGCTGCATTAATAGAGAGATAGAATCAAGATCATGTGTATTGTTAACACCACTTTATAATGCCTTGGTAAGGCCACACTTGGAATACTGTATCCAGTTTTCGTTTCCACAATGTAAACAAGATGTTGAGACTCTAAAAAGAGTGCAGAGCATAGCAACAAAGATGATTAGGGGACTGGAGGCTAAAACATATAAAGAACGGTTGCTGGGATTGGGTATGTCTAGTTTAATGAAAAGAAGGAAATGGGGGTGACATAACAGCAGTCTTCTGATATTTGAGGGGCTGCCCAAAGAAGAGGGAGACAAGCTATTCTCCAAAACACCTGAAGGCAGGACAAGAAGCAATGGGTGGAAACTAATCAAGGAGAGATTCAACCTAGAAGTAAGGAGAAATTTCCTGACAGTGAGATCAATTAATCAGTGGAACAACTTGCCTCCAGAACTTGTAAATGCTCCAACACTGGAAGTTTTTAAGAAGAGATTGGACAGCCATTTGTCTGAATTGGTACAAGTTTCCTGCCTGAGGAGGGGGTTGGACTAGTAGATCTCCAAGGTCCCTTTCAATTCTGTTATTCTGTTAAGAAGAAGGGTCTTCTGGCTTTCACCAAGAGAAAGGACACACAATCTCCAACTGCTCCCCTTGCATCCACAGAACAATCTATTTGAGGACGATGAGGAGGAGGATTTGTGCCGAAGTTATTCCCTGAATTAGGTAGCATCCTCATGATTAGGAGCAATTCTCAGGAAACTGGTTCTTGGAGCACTTCAAGGATCCCGTTTTACAGGCATCTCAGTTTACAATGTACCTGGTCTGGCCAACAATTAGCGCGCTCTGCAATATTTTTCATTCTTGCCTTCCCTTCTAGGGTTGCAACCAGGTGCCGACGCTCTCTTTGAAGTGTTTTTGGGAGAGTGAACCAGACACCGGTGGGTTTTCCAGCTTGACCGCAACCGACCGAATACGAGACGCCATGAGACGTTTGAAAATGGGCAAGCGTTCAAACCCAAAGCAGGGGGGATGCCGTTAGCTGGCTTCTGATCATTTTACCACAATTTTTTTCCGGGTGAAATCCCATCCGACTGATATCCGACTCAAATCTTG
>JANHFL010002023.1:62824-75839 GCA_032468155.1 Oxyrhabdium leporinum | reverse complement strand
TTCTATTCTATTCTATTCTATTCTATTCTATTCTATTCTGTTCTGTTCTGTTCTGTTCTGTTCTGTTCTGTTCTGTTTATAAAAATGCCTTTGCTCTGATTAAGCAAACAAAATAGTAACCCTGACAATATATTAAATAACAGAATTTTAATGTCAGAAAGTGGTAGCAGGCCCCAAAACCAAGCCACATCAGGCCTGGTTAGACTTTGATGTGAGACTATCAGGAAACTTTACAACTCTGGGCTAGACTGGGAAATTTAAAACAAGATGCCAAACCACTTCTGTCTTGCTGCCAAGAAAAGTAAATTGATGAATCTAGGAAATCACCAGGAGTTGAACTAGATTCAAAAGAGGCTTTGCACAGTTTAATTCTGGTTTTGGGATTCAGCTAACTTGCATCTAAACTTCCCAGTCTATTCACAATATTTGTTTCTTGGTTGAGCCCATTCTGAGAAGAAAATGGATTTGAAAAAGACTCTGATTTACACTAGCCACTATTCTCATGGTGGCTACTGTATTTTGTGTGATGGCCATCATGTTTCTCCTGATATGCTTTGAACCAGCACTGTCGGGATTCTTTTCACTAGTTGGCAGCTGTGCCCATAAGTCAGAGGGGATAGTGCACCTTGTTGGATAGTGTGTGTATGTGTGTGTGCATGTGTAGTATAATGTATAGTATATATAGTCTTTCATTTGTCCTATTCCTGACCTTTTAACTGAAAACAATTAAACCTGTGTTCTACAATTAAACTATGATGCCACCTTTAAAAGAGAATCTATCAAATAATATAACAGCTCTGCCAAATGGCTTTCTCTTTGCTGGCCTTCCTGTCAATTCAGTTGTACTGTGGATGGCATTTTACTTTTTAGATATAACAATTGCCCTCCATAACAAAGTGACGCCATTTCCTCTCAAAGGAAACACGAGAGGAAGGAAGGTTATTCACAAACAAATCTCCATTCAGGAAAACAGAGCGGATCATAATTGGATCTCTTTTTTCAGCACATGGGTGAGGCTAGGATAGTCTTCCTGTTCATATAGTTCATCCTTTATCACAATCCTATTTCAACATCATTAAATGTTTGCACAGTTTCTAATTCATTTGTAACTATTCTCTTCCAAGAATGCAGATGTACTCCATTTTCCTGTTGCTGTGGAACACAGCCGAAATTGCAAACAAAGTTACATAAATGGCCATCTGTGCTTTGAAAACTGCTGACGCATATGATTGCTGCATGAAAATGTTGGGCAGATAATAAAATCAGGCAATTAATATTTTTGACACTTTTTTCTTAAAAACAACGCAAGTTCTACACAGTTGTGCCTTCACAGAAAAATATTCAGAAAGCAACACGCAGTACTTATACTGAAAATGAATCTGGTGTAGTGGTTAAGGCATCAGGCTAGAAACCAAGAGATTCTAAGTTCTAGTCCTGCCTTAGGCACAAAGCCAGCTGGGTGACTTTTGGCCAGCCCCTATCTTTCAGCCCTAGGAAGAAGAAGGCATTAGCAAGAGACTTCTGAAATTCTTGCCAAGAAAACTGCAGGGACTAATCCAGGCAGTTGCTCGGAGTCAACACTGACTTGAAGGCATACACACACACACACACACACACACACACACACAAAGCAAATAATCCATTCTTATGCTAAACAAGGCATTTGGACATTTACTCAATGATAAAATCTAAGGATGATCTCCAGAAAGCTGCTGGTATTCCAGCTGGGTACGCAAGCACTTGATTTAACAAGGATACTGGTATAAGGATCCTTAAGATCCTTATGTGATGAGATGAACCTTCTTTTCATGATCTGAAATACTTTCAAATTCCTAGCAAGCAAGGTTGGAAAATCTTTTATAAAATAATACTTTACAAAAAAAAAATGTTTATTTGCCAGTTTGCAAATTTTAAAGCATTCCTCCATAAATGAGAAATTACAAAGCACGACAAAAAAAAAAAATCCAAACTATTGTTCATTCCAGACTGAACTAATGTAGAAGATCTGGAGAATTAAACTTCAGTCTCTTAGATAAGTAAAACCTAATTTATTGTAAAATCAACTTTTTAATCTATCTTTTTCTAGTCAAAAATGTAAAAGCCCTAGTGCCTCAAAATCTTAGAAAAGACACACTACCTAAACATAAATCAAATCCATTCAAATACATGTCTCTCTTTTTACAAACACTTTCCAGCTTTTTGTGGCATTTGTTCTTTGTTACATTAAGCAGATGTTCTGTTTGACTTCACTGGACTGGAGACTCCAATTTCACCCCCCCCTAGCTAAATTGTCCCATCTACAAATATTTAAAGTATGAGTGATGTCAACTCCTGGGAGGCTGGGTAAGTTGTGTACATACATGCAAACCTCTCACTGGGTCTTTCTGAGCCTGAACATCTATTTTGAGGTTAAATCAAGTCAAGTCAATCAGCAGCTCAATAAAAATGATGGAGCCCAAAAGGCACCTTCAAATCAGCTATCTCAGGTTCAGAATAAATATTTTGCCACTTTCAAAGAATTCAGAGAACATAATCCTTCACTGTGACCATCCATTAACCCAGCACAATGCAGCTGCTAGAAATGAAAGCTCTTTACAGAACACATTATACTTCTCCCCCCCCCCCCTGCTCCTTCAGCAAAATGGCTGTTTGTTCATGAAAGGCACAGAGCATCTGAAACCGATTATTCCCTGAAACATCCTAGATTGCTGAGACAGCAAAAACATGACCCTGGAAACTTTCCTGCAGGGGATGTGTATGGTGCATTAATTAGCCAATCCACACAATATGGTTTATATCAACAATGAGTACATTTAAATATCCCAGTTCTCTGCTTAATATTGTGGGTGTCAGTATCAGGACACAAATCAAAAGTAGACTTAGAAACAACATAAAGAAATGTGTCATGTGAAACTCGGGCTGAATGGAAAGCTGGTCTGAAATAGAAGTAAATAGGGATGGGTGGGAAAAATTATTTAGCTTACACGGGATGCAGACATACCAAATATGCATTCCTGGAGATTATAAGAATGCCAGAAAGTAATTGTACATCAAAATCTACACTTTTCCAAAATGTGCACAAGCTTGGGAGATGCGATGAAAGTTAGCTAGGAAAGGAAAGCAGAAATGAGAATACAATTGGGAGGCAATTTCATATTCAGTACCAGTCCCAATTTTGTAATATGTTTCTTTTGGTTTTGAACACAAATAACATCTACTGAAAACTGGCTCTTCAAAACAAAACATATAGTCATGCTAAACTTTGTTTAATGTATTTTCAGCTTAGCAAACATACCTAAAGAAGTCTTGAAAATCAGCTTGTCAGGCTTGAGTTCTACTTCCCTAACATGTATTTTCTGCATAACATGAATTTGAGTTTCATTTTTATGGGAGAATTAACAAAGAGGAAGGAACTATGTAATAAAGCAGGAACTGGCTAATAAGACATCTTGGTGAATGAAAAGGTCTTCATCTACCAATAGTGCTTAAAAACAATTAATTCTGAAAAAGCTCTGTCTGCTAACACTCATCAATGGACAGTATGTATGTATGAACCTCTCTAGAAGAGAGAGACTGAAAAGAAGAACTCTAGGACAGAGGTCGCCTACTGGTGGTCTGCAAGAAAATTTTGGTGGTCCGCAGCACACCCGGGTGGAAGAGCTGCTCCAGGATGACCAATGGGCCAGTTCTGTGACTAGAGCTCTGGAATATGGGACTGGCCAGGCAGCTTGTAGTGGGGCTGGAAATCTCCACCGTAGAGGGAAGTAACCCTTGCAACTTTGCAGGGAGTGCAAGGAGTAGTGCAGCCCTCACCGGCTGGAACAAGGTAATGGTGCTGTTGCAGCAAGGAGGGTGAGCAGCGCAGGCGGGCCAAAGCAACAGGTGTTGGCAATCTGCGGCTTTTTCATCCCCCTGCTTTGGCTTCCTCTTGGCTGAACCCACCACTGGCTGGGTCCACCCCTCGCCCTCCCCTCGCAGTCACTCCTCGCCTGGCCTGAGAAGGGAAGGGTGGGGGATGGAGATTTGCTCCATATTCCAGAGCGGGAGCAAAGCTTCATCTCTTGCTGGGTCTCGCATGCATTTCTACTGGCCCTTGTTGGTGCTCTGCACACCTTGGTCGCATGGGGAGAAGCGTGACTTTCTCTCCGCCCTGAGACACTGGCCCAGCCCAGCCATTTCTCTCCATCGCTGCTGTTGGCACCTCCATGGCCTGATCATTGCTTTCACAGTTAAATTTAGCGTGCTTCACAATGGGGGAGACCGAAGAAGCACCTGCAAGATCCAGAGACCACCAGAGAAACAGAATGAGAGAGAGAGAGAGAGAGAGAGAGAGAGAAAGACAGACAAAGAGAGATGAAAGAGAGAGAAGGAAAGAGAGATACAGGAGAGAGAGAGAGATGAGAGAGAGAGAGAATAAGAGAGATGAGAGAGAGAGAGAATGAAAGAGAGAGAGATGAGAGAGAGAAAGAGAGACATACAGAGAGAGATGAGAGAGAAAGAGAGGGATGCAGAGAGAGATGAGAGTGAAAGAGAGAGAGAGATGAGAGAGAGAGAATGAGAGAGAGAAAGAGAGACATACAGAGAGAGATGAGAGAGAATGAGAGAGATGAGAGAGACAGAGATGAGAGACAGAGGTGAGAGAGAGACAAAGAGAGAGGGGAAGAGAGAGATGAGAGTGAAAGAGAGAGAGAGATGAGAGAGAGAGAGAAAGATGAGAGAGAAAGAGAGATACAGAGAGAGATGAGAGTGAAAGAGAGAGAGAGATGAGAAAGAGAGAGATACAGAGAGATGAGAGTGAAAGAGAGAGATGAGAGAGAGACAGAAAGAGAGATACAGAGATATGGAGAGAGAAAGATGAGAGAGAGATACAGAGAGAGAGAGAGAAAGAGAGATGAGAGAGACAGCAAGAAAGAAAGAAATACAGAGAGAGATGAGAGAGATGAACAATCCTGGTGTTTTGTTTTCTGTGGGAAATGGGTCCAAATGCCTCTTTGAATTTTTAAGGTTGCAGAAACAGGCAGCCAAGCTAAGTGCCTGAAGGACCCCATCTTGTTACTGGGAGTCCAGGTGCTTCAGCGAGCAGCGCACTAGATTCATACTAGTGGTCCGTGGGATTTAAAATTATGAATTCGGTGGTCCCTGAAGTCTGAAAGGTTGGAGACCCCTGCTCTAGGATTTCTGTAGTTCTTTCCATAGTGCTACTGAATAAGAGATATCATAATTGCATTTATGATTTGTGTCCCATCAACGCAAATATGCCTGGGTTTTTTAAATCCTGAGTCACCAAGCATTACACTAATGATAAAGAGTTAGCAAGCCCTCTGCTATTTCCTCAAACTCTTCAATATTTGTATGGGTTCCAGATTGGTCTCCAGATGCACAAGGTATTTTAAGGAAGCACAGTTGGAGGTGGGGAGAGATAAATTAATTCCTGCCTCTTACCTACCATGCCTGCTTCCTCTGGGAGATCTTGTATGCCATAAACAAAAAGACAGATGCCAGAAACATATCTGCCTGCGTAGCATAAATAAAGGAAATACAAGATCAGTTATGATGAGAAGTAAAAACACAGGGCAAAATGTGTATGTGTATGAGGGGGGTGGAGAGAGAGACAAAGACAGAGGGAGGGAGGGAGAGGGAGAGGGATGCTCCATTGTGTTTCATTAGTTGTGAGCAAAAGTTGTATGAAAGAAATTTGCTCTCCTAGAGAGAAGTGAGCTTCAGCCTTCCCTATCTCTCCTTCTCGTCCACCTTCCTTTCAAATACAGTTTCCAAGATCCGATTTATTTATATCCTTGACATTAGTGATGACAATATTTTTATACAGATCTTTATAGTCTTCCTGTCCAATTTTTTAGAATTAAGTTGGAAGACCATGAGGAATTTGGGAAACGAAAAATGTCTGCCAAGATAATCATCCCCATTTAAAATCTTGCTTTTCATGTGGAAAGCACCATTCCTCTTCTTTTTCAGTCATCTTAAAATATTTTGAACAAAACTGGTATGTTTTTGTGATAGTGTCCAAAGCTGCCTGCTAATCAAAAGAGAAACTTTCTGCAAAAGAGTTAATGAAATCATATGAAACAATGAATTGTTTAACTGGTTTTTATAACACTGGGTCAGAGTTGTGATTTCTGAGAGAAAGGTGTTGGTCTTTTTATTTCTGAAGCTAATTTGGGTTCTAGTTTATATTAATTTCTAGGTTTTGTGCTTACTTCTTTGTGAAGTAGCAGATTATGCTGTTGTTGAAATCATTGGTTCTTCATGTTATGCATCTCTTCACCCATGTGTAATCTCCAGTGGTTGTCCACATGGCACAATCTGAAAAAAAGGAGGCACTTTGATAGTGTTGCTTTGAGACTGAATTGTGTTGGAAGTAATAATGGTAAAATAACAGATTAAAGGCAGGCTTCTGTAAGAACATTGATAATTACCAACAACTGAAAATGTATAATTTATTTATATCCATGTAGCAAGAAAAAAAATAACTTTTAAGTCATGTTGTAAAAATTTGAGGCATATTCTATGCCATGAAAAAATGTATAAAAGTTCTGTTTTCAAATCACACATAAAAAATGAGACTGAGATGATTGAAAAATTTGTACCATAGCTTATCACTTTCTCCAAAAATACAAAAAAAAATTGTCTTCTTTACATAACTTATATATAAGCAAAGCTTTAAAGCCTCATCATTCAGGGCTGGTCAAGGAAATATATTAAAAGGTGCTAAAAACACCGTATACGCTCTAACCTTGATCAAATAAACCAACTTTATAAATTTTCTTTTTGGTTTTAAAAATCTTGCTGATTATTCCTTTTAAATAATGATATTAAAATTGAAAGAAAAAGTTAAGTCTGTGAAGAAGTTTCTGAGAGGACATGAAGAGAAGATTATAAGAAATGTATGGGACATTATTTGAAAGGTTTGAAGATTATTATTTTTTTAATAAGCTGTTATTTCTGATAGCTCTTAATGGAATTTTTCTTAATTACATTTGAATGATTTGTTTATAGATATGAGCCAAGACATGGGAAGAAGAGTATTTTTGTTGTATTTTTAAAGAAAATGATAAGTTACTATGTAAAGAAAAAAAGTGTAACAGACCCGATAGTAAAAACTAAGTCTGTATACAAACTATGCAGCCAAAGTCGTATAAATACCTGTAAACAGGGTTCATTATATGGGCAGCATATAATGGACATAACTACATGGCTAAATGGATAAAACTGGAACAATTGTTTCAAGAAATACATCTGACAAAGGAATATGGACCTGAAGATTATTTCTTTCTAGGCTCAATCAAGAAGGACAGGGTGCAATATCAGGAAGAAGACTGGATTGAATCAGTCTCACTAAAGTTATTTCTACTGGTGCACACATCAGTGCTGTAACAAAATAGTGATGATAACATTTTAAAAATCCAGATGAATTCAATACAAAAAAAACCCATTAAGGTCTGTGTGCATAAACTGGTATGAAGATTCAGGTCCAAATAATTTCTGAGCCACAGATGCACCTGGTGAATTTTGATTAATCAATACCTGTTAGCCTAATCTATTATCTGGCTTATAAGAAAAATTGGAATAGGAGTAACTGAGTCCATGGTCTTTTGCTCCTGAAGGAAAAACAGAAACAAAGAAACAAATACAGCGGGTGTCAGCTGGCAATAGGAGAGTATAAGAGAAACACTGGAGATAGTTATATCCCAGGAAACCAAGATATTACAATTTCTAGGCCTGGGTATATTTGTAAATAAAGTATACCCTTAAGCCTCTGGTCTTGAGACAACACAGAGAAGCTGACAGTAAAATCCAAGGATAGAGAAGCAAACCATTCTAATGGTCATTGTCATTGCCATATGTTCTTGGTTAGTATAGATTAGCCAAGAAACATAACCAGATTAAACAAAAGCTTTCTTTAAGCCAAAGTGTGTAGACTACACACTGGCCAAATGCCATTCTCTTCAACTAGTGTATTTATCCAACAGATCTGGAGCTTGAAGGAAAGCTGCATGCACATTTACTTGATCAGTTTATTTCTCAGCATGATCTGAGAGTCTGTTTTATTAGGGTTCCAGATTGTGCCAAAATGTGCACTCATTTTCCGGTAAATATTAATTCAGTGCCATTTCGGCTAAACTATGGAGGCTTTAAATTTATCTTCTTTTTTTTATTCTACGGCATCAAGTTGGAGAGAGAAGAAGGAGAGCTTACATGGAATTCTCTACCTTGTTAAAAAAAAAAAACCACCCAAAGATCCCAATTTGTTCAAATGAGTTGGGATGACACAGACAAAAGTGGAATCTGCATCACATTTATGCTGGCCCACATGTATATTACAAACCTCTAAATGTCTCAGTGGAAATCATGGCTATTCTCCACATGCTGTGAAAATAAGAAAATAATTTTGGTGACAGAAGTGGACTTCAGATTACAGATGAAATGTGTTATCTGTTCTGGATTAATATAAAAAAATCTGACTCCTGAATTCAAATTTTAGTTGACTAGTTCCCAATGATAGCCTCTTGAAAACAACCTCTAATTGATACCCTAACCCTCCTTTTTTTCATCCACAATTTAGTGATGGGAGCACATTTTCAAGGTAATGGCAATATGTTTTGGTTTTATTTTTGGCTAAACAGCGTATCCATAAAATCACTTAGTTTGGCAGGAATGGGTAATCAATGCTGCACATGATTTTTTTTTTCTCCAATGGGTATGCTTTAGTCAATCTGCAAATGGATCAATATTACAAGGGTCCCTTTATTTCCTTTCTCAGAACATAAATGTGGCTTAATACATCATCAGAAGGCCATTTGATTAACCAGAATAAAGTATCAGCATCAGTGAAATTATATTGGCCTCTTTGTTCTTTAGAACGTTGATAGTCTGAAGTTCTAAATATATTCTGTACGTGCTGCACAAACAAAACATTCCTACCCCATTTCCACTCCTCTTCTGTAAAAACTGATCTTATTCATTCCCAAGAATGCCTTTCACTACTTCATTTGATTGGAAAATCCAGAGTTTACTTTGCCAGACTTTAGTTTGTATTCTTCCAGCTGGCAGTAACATTATGATTCTATATGGTTTATCAAACTAATTGCCACACAGGAATAGAGCTCAATATTCTAAGGCTATTGTTGGCAGAGATATTCCATTATGCTGGATGCTGTTGGTTTTGGCTAAGCCTTAGGCCATATAAGAAAGACCACCCAGTGTCATAACTGGATTCCTGCTCTCCAGGCACTTATAGTTATCTCCTGCATTTGCCTCTCCAAGTACATAGGGCAGTCCAGTTGCTGGCTTTAAGGGATACAATGAGAGAAGGAGTTATATAACTGACTGGATCTGACAAAGGATCCATCTGTTCCCCAAGTTGGCCAAGTACATGAATCTGGAGGATTCCCAACTAGGGTATTAAAAAAATAAACAAACCCCAGTTTTTTTGTGACAAACACCATTATGATGCCTAGGGCAGGTACTATTTTATGGGATGTAGTCCATATTGTCTAGTTAGTACACAATCTCCCTTAAACACTTCACCACTGCTATGCCCAACAGTCAAATACAGTTGACTTGAGGATCAGATTTGGCATCCGGGCTCCCAGCTGACTATTCCTGTCACAGACTGTGATAAAATACTTACCATTTCAGTCATGAGGTATCTATCTTCCTCTGCATCATTTCTTTTGCAAATACAAAGAATGTGCAATGATCTTCCTTCTCCAGGGGAAGAGGGAGGGGGAGAGAAAAGAGAGACAGAATCTGTTTTGTCTTTCTTCTCTAAGTCATTTGCTTCACCAGGAACTCACTGGACAGTGTCTAGCATAACATAACAAAACAAAAAGCACATTTATTATGAAAACATTTGATGAAAGGAAATTAGATTATATCTGTCCACATTGACTGTTCCTGACAAAGCCTCCTTACCCTTCTCAAGAATACCAAAATGTAGCTTCCTACCAGAACGCAACAGTGATCAAAAGACATAAACAATAAGGTCTTTTTCAGCTAATTATTGCATTTATATACTTTTCTAAGGAGTTTAATTAAAGAAAATGAGCCATAACTATTAAAAGGGTTTTTTTTAATGGATCAGTTGCTACTCTTCTACCAATTTAGAACATTTGTTTAGCAAAGGTTTTGATTTTTCATCATTTTTAACATTTTTAACAATAATACGTCCTGGTTACCATTTTTCCTTTTTCTTTTCAAATTAAATGAAACAAAATACCTTTATAAAAATAATTTTACAAAAAAAACACCTTTTACAAAAATGTAGAAAGCACTGGTATCTACATGATCCCAATCTACTGATCCACATTAAAAGAAAACTATAAACCCCAGATATGTGAATATTCTGTGATAGTTCAGATATTTGCTGCACTATAATTCATTATTAGTCATGTTGATTGCTGGTGATGGTGGTGCAAGCTGCAGTTCAGCAACACTTGGCAACCAACACACACACACACACACACACACACACACACCACACAGTCTCTGTTCCTTCTGTAGATATTAAATAACAGGAACCTTTCCACCAGTGATGTTGAAATGTGGACTATTCAGAAACAGCTCCAGAGTTTAATGGTATCCAAATTGTGGAAATAGTTTAAAGGGGTTTGTTTGTTTGTTTGCTTGCTTGCTTATTAGATACCATAACACAATCAAGGAGAATAAGATGAAACAACTACTTCCTATAGTTAGCTGCTTGGCTCCCTGGAAATAAAATGCTGAATTAAATAAATCTTTATTCCAATCCATCATTGTTTTTATAAGATTATACAACCATGTTTGGAATATTGGTTACCACAGAGAAGGCATTCTTGAAATTCAGGTGTTCTTCATATGGAAAAGTCATCAATCTTCTCAAATTTCAGTAGGAAAAGGGTCTTGGCCTCACAAAGTTGCTCACTGTTGTTGGTGACCCACAAAGAGTTTTCATAAGCTTTATATTATGATCTAGTACACAGCTAATTTCATACCTTAAATTATAATGAACGACACCTAGTGGTATTCATGGTTTATAAACAGGAGGTCCCAGTTTCGGCCTCTTATATCACCAGGGAATCCAATCAGTAGCAGATATCAGAGGAAAGTAGCCAAAAAAAAAAGACTTCCATGGGAAGTTCTAAAGATCAGCTAACTACTCAAAATGTGGGTAGTCTCCTTTCTTTCCATTATTTTTCCTTTGCAATGTATCCATATCTTTGTGTGTGTGTTTTCTTCAGAGAGCAATTTAGCAGGAACATTAAATCTTTCAGTCTCTCTTTAAAAAAATGCTTCTAAGTGCCAAACCATCCCCAACCCCTGCCTGTAAGTGACTCTTCAACCCTAATTGGAAGATCCACATTTCCACTGAGGTCCTACATACTTTTATTACCTCAGTGGGAACTGCTAGCTGGCGAGGGCCGTATTTGCCATCCGAAGCCAATAAAAAAAATGAAAAGAGAGGAAAGCTTTCATGTCCTTCTAGCAAACATATTTCTCAGCCAGTCTCCAGCAGCGTCAGTCAGAATTCCCCCCTCAAGACCGAAGTGAAAGTTCCATGTGTTTTTGAAATGACTGGCAGGCTGTCCTGGACTCCTCCTGAGCTTTGGTGAGCTGGTTAATATTCCACCAGGCTCCATTTACTTGGATTCCCTGTTTTGCTTTGCTTTGCTTTGCTTTGCTTTGCTTTGCTTTGCTTTGCTTTGCTTTGCTTTGCTTTGCTTTGCTTTGCTTTAAAAAAATAACTTCCTCTTAAATCTTTGCAGATTTGATATTGGTTTATCATGACAAACCTGACTTCAGGTATCCTTTCTCTCTATATATATTTAAATCAAAAAGTCCATACAATTGCTTGGATTATCATCAGAGAACAGAAATTGGAAATGTATACAGGTAGTCCTTAACTTACAACCACAAATTTATGTTGCTAAATTAGAAATTTGTTAAGTGAGTTTTGCCCCACTTTATGACCTTTCTTACCACATTTGTTAAGTGGATCACTGCAATTGTTAAATTAGTAACATGCATGTTAAGTGAATCTGGTTTCCCCATTGACTTTGCTTGTCAGAAGGTTGCAAAAGATGATCACATGACCCCAGGACACTGTAACCATCATTAATGTGAGTCAGTTGTCAAGTATCCAAATGTAAATCACATGACCATGGGGATGCTGCAATGGCCATGTGTGTGAAAAAAAGTCACTTTTTTCAGTGCTGTTGTAACTTTGAACGGTCACTAAATGAACTATTGTAAGTCGAAGACTACCTGTAGTCAATCATATTTTTCAGATCCTTTTTCTCAATCTAGGTTCCTAGATTTCTCATGCTGAGGCTGATACCAGGCTTGTCTGCAGTAAGGCTATTTTAAACTGTAATATAATGCTGTATGCCAAGATAGCCTTGGATAAACCTGGATGGGCAATAAAGAGAGGCTGTCCCTTACTGAAATATGCCCATCTGGGTTTTGGTATTACAACAATCTTAAATACAGGATGGAGGTGAGAAGTGGCATTTCTCCATTGGAAGATCCTCATGATCACCAGAAGCTCTGTTTTCCACAGGAGACCAAATATGAAACCCTATAAGTACAGCTAGGAATCTTGTCACTGTACCATTCGCTCAAAGATAGTAGTATTTCTGCCTTCCCATCTAAAGTGTGATGATAAAGGAACTATTGCTATTGCAAGTATTTGTCCCATGATGGGTAGTAGGAAGGATTTTAGAAGCAAGCATTGTTTGCCAGAGTTCACCTTCTGAAGAATCATCTCTACCTAGAAATAAATCAGCATCCTTGTTATAAACATTTAGAAGAAAATCTGGCTATTCCAGTGGGTATTCAGTGATCACTATGGAAAATGTATTTGACGTGCTATCTTTACTATTATCTATCTGGTTGATCTCTAATGAGAGGTCCTCCTGCTCTTTCTGCTATAGCCCACACAGTATTTCATTTTTCATTTTCATTTTATTAAATTTATATACCGCCCCATTCCAAGGACTCGGGGCGGTTTACATATAAA
>JANHFL010002023.1:46473-56715 GCA_032468155.1 Oxyrhabdium leporinum | reverse complement strand
GGGAGGGAGGGAGGGAGAGAGAGAGAGAGAGAGAGAGAGAGCGAGCGCTAAACAGGATAGACAACTCACCAAATTTTAGCCTGGATTTGGAAGCCTATTTACAGCCAGATGCCTTAACCTGCCTGGAAGGGTGTCCATAGAACATGGTCCAAAAATTGGCGGCCATGATTGTATGACCAAAGCACCTCCTCTTGTTATATCTCTTGCACATTAGAAAACAGATGGAGCTCAAGGACATCATCTTGACTTATGGACCTTACTCTGTGGACGTCCCATCCCCTCCCATCCCAGGAAAAATATTTATACATCCTAAGATAATATTATATCTGATATATAAGATGAAGCTTTGAGGCTCAATGACTCTATGGACTCTTTTTTTAAAAAATAAGTTGTTCTAGCATTTTGTCCAGACAGTACTAGTTTTCTTGTACAAGGATGCACTTGAATTCTTAGGGGTTATTTACTGCATTTCCAGCACTCTAAAGAAATGCTGTACACTTGAGTTAGGTCCATATATGTAGCAAGACAGACAAAAGGTATCCATGCTTTCAGCAGTAGCAGACTGTCAGTAGCTACAGTGGAGAATGGATTTCTCATATGATAGGAAAACCTCCGGTTGCTGAAATATTTGTTTTTAAGCAAATTAAGCAGTCACAATCCTTTTCAGGATCTAGCATCATAATTTTGCTAGTAATCATCTAGAAGAGAGAAGAGAAGAGCAGAGGAAGAGGAAGAGAAAGAGGAAGAGAAGATGTTAGTCAGTAAAGTCATCAAGCCTGAAGCCTGTGATTGATTGACATAATAATCAGCCCCTAAGTAAATAACTCTACAACAAAACAAATCCGGTCTGGAGAGAGACTCACTGGAGCAGGATTCTATTTGAAGTCTGATAAATGGGAGTAAACATATCTTTGCCTTTATTCATTCTGAGCAAGTTGGACCTGGTGAGCCAGTGGTTCTGTTATTAAAATGGCTTGGCAGTGATGGGGACAGAGATTCCAGGGACGACTGGGAGGGGGAGGAATGACTCCCCCGAATTGATAAGGGATCCTGGGATGAATTGTGCACTCTGTTCTCTGTTTTTCAAAGGCTGGTTAGCTTCTGCTACACTGAAGACCTTTATTCCCGGTCTGTGGGAAAGTGGTGGGCGAAGGCTGCATTCTTAGTTACACTCCACACATGAGGATTTTAATTAGCTGGATTAAAAACAAGAGCTGTATCATGCCTTTCTGTCACTAAATCACACACACACACACACCCCTCAGCTCCACACTGGCTTCTGCATGCTCAAGCTCTTAATGTAGCATTAATAAGAAGGTCATAGTGGTTCAAGATGAAAGGTCATTCATGACAGGAACTTTGTGTGAGAGGAACATCATGTTTATCACAGTGATAAAGAGAAGGCTGTCTGTCCAGTGGCTCAGGGCATAAGGAAACAAGTCTGTGGATGATAGTGGGAGAATTATTATTAGTGAGCAGTTCGAAGTATATAGCTGATGCTACCAGGCAATGTTAGTATCCATTTTATTTATCTGATGGTATCTTCTCTTAATCTTTAGTATCAGGATTGGGAATTCATCAAAAAATTAACAACATAAAGAATACATCATTACAACTAAATTTGGAGAAAAGGATGACATTTGGTCCATCCAGGCAATAGAAATGGTGGTGGTCTGCAGTGAGAGTGAGGGTGTCCGCAAAAGAAAAAAATGCTTTTTAATTTTAATATATCCCCCTCTGCAATTAAAACAACTGCAATGGTCAGAAAAGCGTGGTATGAATCTGTTTATCTTGTATGTGTTGCAAAATTGATTTGCACAGACTTATAATTGGGAAGCAGCCAAAAATGCTGTGCTCTATCTGTCACCACTGTGCTGCTACTCCACATCCCAGGACTTAACTATTCTAAGTTTTCCTGCCCTGATAGATAAAAGAAAGACTTTTCAGTTGAACCATCTGGTTCAATCACAATAGGTGGCATTAGCTAACTTGTTTGTTTATTTTAGGTGAAATAATATTGCAAAGTTACCATGTAATACTGTTAGAATACTAGAAATCCTATTGTTACAGATGCTGCTACTACTTCTGCTATTGCTACTATTAATAACAACAATATTGATTGATTGCTTCATTTAAAACATTTGCATAGCCACTCATTTTATAATCCATATATATCCAGCCAGTCATATTATAATTTGATTGGAAGGTTCCCAATCAAATAGTAATACAGACTCACATAAAAGTTGTACTATAGTACAATATATGTATAAGAACCCCTTCAATTGTTTAAAAATTCTAATATTATACCCAGATATGAAATTCCAGATGGGTACATGAGACAAGGAGGACTTAACTCCTCCAATTCCAATGGTGACTCAGATTAATCCATTACCTTCCCTCTCAATTAAATGATAATGCTGCCAAGAGGCTGAAGATCAGAAATATATACCTATGTCAGGTCAGCTATACCAAGAATTTTATAGTCTGGGCTCAAATTCTTTGGATCAGTCCAAGGCTCATAAATTAAGCTCCAGCCCTGCTGAGCTGTCCAGAAATATATTATCCTTCTCACAGACTTTTAGCAGTGGAGGGGGTAAGTGGAAAAGACAAATCAGTTTGGTATGTGCATATGTGATCTTGGAAAAATCATGCTGCTGAATTTCACTGGCCAACCACTAAACAATCCTGTGTAATTTTCCACCAATCTAAAACTCAGATGTTAAGAATTGGATACGTTAGCAGGCTCAGAGATGGGAAGAATGATTAAAAAAAGGGGGAGGGAAGTTCTCAGTATCTCTATTCCACCCTTTCAATGATGTCATCATATTCAATGCAACCCTTGGTTGGCAAGAACATGATTTAAAACAAGATTTGATTACTCTTGGAGTAAGCTCAGAATGACAGGTCTATCCTGAATCTGGAAGAAAGAATTTGTACAACTTTAAATATCCATTGTTGTTATTCTCTCAAATGGGATGAAATAAGGCATAGTATTTGAGAATTAATCAAAATAATACACTGATTACCGTTACCATCTAGATATGAGATAGAGCGCCATAAACATTTACATAAAGAAATAAGTAGGAATTTGCATCTTACAAACATGGCCAGATATTTTAGATGCATATTGGTCTCGTCTCAGCGCGCATAAGCTTTTTCTGCACTGAAATTGAGGGGGGAGATATGTGGATGAAAGCTTCAAGCTGGCACTAATGCACACATAAGCCAGCAAATTCACATCAGTTTTTAAAACTGAGTATATGTATGTGTTAGCAAATGATCCTCAGACAACTTGAGGTGTTACAAAACTGTCAAGTGTTAGGGTGGAGATGATGGTCAGTTAATCAAGTGTATAATCTGTATCACATTTCTCAAACATGGGAGACTGCCAATTCTATGTACTGCTGGCCAGGAGTTATAATAAGACTGACAGGCTAAAGGAAAACTAGAATTCTCAGTTGGGAACAAGTAACCCAAGGTTAAAGGCTCCACTTCAATGTTTTAAGAAAAGCCTTCTCACAAATTTCCTATAGCTGCTCTAAATCAAGATTTGAATTCAAATTCCAGCTTGGCTTGGAGCTAGCCAAAACTTTTTCCATTTATTATTGGATGCCAAGATTTGTTCTGTGACTTGTTGGTTGATGTTTTTTTTTCTTTCTTCAATTTTGTACTATATTTAGATACTTGCATTTTACTAATTATATTGACAATAAAGTTAGTATAGCTCATTCGAGGCATGTTTGTTTTATTAGTATGGCATTGTTTGGCCGGTTTGAACACCTTTAGCTCAACTTCTACCTGCCCATGTAATTTTCTTGGAAGAAGATGGAAGTATTTTCTCATTGTCCCCTTTCACAGTACGTTTTTTGCCAGCCCCGTATAGTCTATGACAATAGTATTTAAATGGAGTCTGATTTCTTTATTCTCTATTGCAAAGTGAGTTTCTCAGATAAAACTTATTTTAGCTCTGCTTCTGAAATTTAACTTCTCTTTCTCTTTAACTATTCCCCACATAACAGGGGAGTTACCCATATTCTTTGTTTTCTATGAGCCAATTACAAATATAATCTAATTCATTCAGAACTGTAAATATATCCATTTAGGTTATGTGTGTATATGTGTGTGCATTTTAACTGCTTCACAAACAGTTCTAGAGAAAGGGAGAAATATATTTATATTAAAAATCAATCAGCCAATCAAAACTATGTATAATGAACTTGTGACAAAACTGGTTTCTTATTACCTCAGTCTTGGTAAGATTATACATATGATCAAAACAAATTGGTTAGTGATATCTTAATATCCTTATCATTGCATAGATTTATTTATTTATTAAGGAAACTGATAGGGCTGTCCATCTTAAATAGATAATTTAGGGTGACAAACAATTCCCTCGCAAAAATGAAAAACTCATGACCAAAATTAAAAATAATTCAGGGCAGAAAAGATTTTAAAAGGTGCTAAATAACAACTTCACAAGACAAACATGCATTTATTGAAGTCCCCTAAATTTTTCATAATACCTAAGGAACAGGCCAAGTCTTAACAGCCTTCTGGAAAGCCAGGGGGTTGACATCCGCCAGTTCTCAGGTGGGAGACAGCTCCATAGGGAAGGTCCTGTGGCAGAGAAGCCACACTTCCTTAGTCCCACAAGATGGAGCTATTTTCAAAAGAACTGTGTAGGGACTGTCTTCTTGTAATGCTATGTGGGAATGACCCTGGGGGACAAGAAAAAAAGATGCAGGCTAGATGATGATCAAATAAGTAGCAGCTAAGTCTGCAGAAGGAATGAGGGCCTGACAGATATATATAAAGTAGGATCCACCCTAGTTTCTTGAACTGAATGGGAAGAGATGTGCTTTCAGATTTGCAGGATTCTGTTAATATAACCTTGCAATAAAGTTAGAGCTAGTCTTTCTAGGTATGCTTCTTGTCTAGACTGCCTCACAGACTGAAATCAATCTTGCAAGTCTAAAAGAACATATTTCCTCCCTCACCTTTACAGTCCAGGAAACTAGGGAGGATCCCTTCTGAGATATTTGCCATGCCTCCCATTGCTTCTATGAGCTCAACTGCCTCTTACCTGACAGATGTGGTTTTTCCTCCTTTATCCAAAGGTCCACATGCCAATGGTCCACATGCCATTACACTTCTCTGCACATCCATATTATTTTTAAATCCCATTGCACACCATATAAAAAGTATGATAGGAGACAGTCTATACCAGGGGTGTCAAATTGGTAGCCCATGGGCCAGATGCATCACATGCAGGCCACACCCATGCCAGCTCTGCAAAAGGAAAAAACATTGTGAAATGTCACATGACAGCAATGTGATATTGTGAGTTTGACACCTGTGGTCTATACTATGCGGCATCCACCAGAGTTCAAATAGGTTTAGAAAACTTATTGAAAAATCATGATCACAATGACAAGATGACTATGGATGATAACTCAAAGGGCCCAAGGCTATATCCTTGGGCATTGTTGGATTTCCCATTTCCTATGAAAATATTTGGGGGATTTCTCTTTGTTATTGTTAACTAAAAGTTCCATTCCCATTTCAAATACATAAAAAATAAACAAAGAGGGGTTGGATTTAATTATTTTGCAATTTTTGAAATACATTTTCTCTCTATTCCTTTAGCACCTGGGCACTGTTCATGATGGTTTACAATAATTTAAAACCATGAAAAAGAAGAAAATATTTTGAAAATAAATAAAAATACAAATTTCATATTAAACAGTTTCTATAAATTCATTGAATAGTAAAAGTCTGATGATAAATGTGTTTTACTAAGAAAACAGCCAGAGCTAGAGTCATCTGCATTTTGCAAATCAGAAAGTTCAAATTGGAACAACCGCAAAGAAGGCCTTGCCTTTCATTATCATCAACTCTCAAGCATTGTCACTAGGCAATCTTTATAACAGACTCAACTTATCGATATCTTTAATTTAAAGTTACACATTACACACTCAGATATAATAATGGTGGTCACATTTTACTTTCTTTGATTGACCTGTTTTTTAGATGCAAGCTCATATACATTTCTTGCAACTGAGTATCACTGAAACCCAGCACAAATGATTTATGAGTAAACATGCATAAGATTGTACTATAAGTTAGCTAGACTGAACAAATTTTGAAAAGGACATCGTTTGAATATCTGGATTCAAAGGGATGCCAGAAATCTTTCCGACTGGGGTAAAACACCGCTTTATTTGCAAACAGCAAATAAGACTAAGTGGCAATATAGATAGCAATAGTGCATAAGGTTCATTTACAGGTTTATATTGAGCTAGTTCAAGAGGCTGCTGGATCATATTGGCAAAGGATTCGCATTCCAGAGAGTGCTCAGTTTCTATTTGCTCCAGGTGGCAAGTGTTCTGCCACTCATAAGACATTCTTTGGCATCCGCTGCCGATGTTTGTTCACTTTCTCTGGGAAAACTGAGCAGCATCGTAATTGGCAATGTGCATTTGAGATAGTGGAACACTTGCATCATTATATTCGAACTATTCACAATTCCCAACAATGATGGGAAGGCATATGAGAATATTGCTCTGAAGCTGGACTACAGCCAAGAGGATAGGAATTTTGCAGTGCTGTTGTTTCTCACTCCTGCATGTTCCTACTTTTTTTTTTGTTTTCTAGTTTTCTGATATTGTAAATAGAGTTAGGTGAGGGTTAAGGCAATTATGGGTCAGTATTCAATATTCTCTTACATACCTTGTATTATGAAAGAGCGCTCATAGGGCTCCATGACGGGCCACTTACCTAAAAAAAATGCATCAACTTAAAAGAGGACAATTCTTGCCCTAATATATGGCTAGAGAGATGAAATTGGAAATAGCTGAGATAAATTAAATAGCAAGATAATATTTCTTCGCATATTAGAACCAAATGCCTGTTGTACTTTTGCAACCATTTTCTATGCAATTACTCTTGATGGACAATGAACGATTGAAAACATGACCAGGACATTGTCAAGGAAAAGTTTACAGGATGAACAAATGCATTCTGTTCTTTCCCTACCCTTTTTTCAAAGGCACCTCTTCCATCTAGCCCAGGAAAGTAAATTGGGAAAAGAAGGTAAAATAGCCAGCATGTCAAGGGTATGGGGGGCAAGGCTTTTAAGCTTGTTCACAAACAATGGGAAAACTACCCTTTGAAAACAACTCACACAGTACTACTAGCAGAGACCTAGCATGATTGTATTAACAAGCAGAATGTTTTGAAAGGAGAAAGGGTAAAAGTTCTTAAATAAATGTGCATATGATTTAATCACATGCTAAGGAATAAATGTGCATGAAATGCATGGAAATTAAAATGATTTCTTTATAGTAATTAGCCAATTCTAACAGTAGAAAGTTCTTGAGGGTTTGGTTTCTTTTCAGTGCCCAAGTCCTTTTGCTTTCTATATTTGTTTCCTTGAGAAAAAGCAAAGGGCCGTTATGTTAAGAACTAAAGGAGTTGCAAAGAAAAGGGTGGGGGGAAACCTTCCCAAAGGTTTCAAAGAAGATGCCATGGTTTTAGCCTTCTGTTTGTGTGTTCGCAATAGGTGTATTTAAATGTAAATGCTACCCTTTCACCCTCCAAGCCACCTATTCTTAGTGTAGCAAAAAGAGAGCATTCATGGTATAATGTCTTTATGAGATCTCATACCTCAATTCTCATGTGAACCAGAACACTTTAGAGTGAATTTCTGCATGCATAAAGTATTTTTTATAAACTACATTCACCCACTTAGTCCACTTAAGATGATCTGGTTTTGAAGAGTTAGTTCCTAAAATATTGCCAATATTGTTTGACAGAAGTGGTGCTTCAGAAAGTTCTGAAGTTTTGAGATTCAATTTAATTGTCCAGATCATGCAAAATATAAATAAGCTAGCAGTGGGTATACAAATGCCTGATTTCTCAGGTAAACTACGGGGAGGGGGGGGGGAAGAGAAAGAATATATTTCTTATGAAAGTAAGACCCTGTTTTTTGGTATTAAATGAACTAGAAATCTGTATATACTACTACTGCAAAGGTTAATGGATTTTCTTTCTTTAGGATGATATTATACTATATATTACAGTACTTTACTTCTTCAAATTGTCTGATCACTTCCACTTGATCCAGTTGATAGGATACATTTATTACAATCTACTTCATTGTGAGATTGCCTGCCTACTTTTCTATTTTCTGTTAATCAACAAGTCCTGAAATCCTCCTCTCCATCCCCCATGCAAGTAATTTTAGGCACATTGCCTCATTTCTGAAGGAACAAGGTTCATAAATAATGCATGGCCATGGCTGAGAAGAGTTTTATAAATTAGCAATGAATCAGGAAATCTGTTCAAAGCAGAGCATAGCCCCTTGTCTCAAAGGTCCCTTTGTGAGCCATCAATAACAATAGCATTTACACTTATATACTGCTCAATAAATATTGGGACATAACTCAACTTTCAAAATATTATCTACATCAGGGCTGTGAAACTTGCAGCCCACAGGCCAGATGTGTCACATGCTGGTCATGCCCACAGCCGGTTTAGCGAAGGGGAAAAAGTCACCATACATCATATGATGCTGCCGTGATGATGCGAGTTTGACATCCCTGATCTAGATTCAAAGATGGAAGACTGAGTTTGACAGAAACCTGGCAAGACCATCTGATGAAGGCCTATCACCACCTTTCAACAACAAACAGATATTTCAGTGTGCCTACAACAATCTGCACACAGTCCCTAAGCATTGGCAGTGGGGTGCTCAAGTGATGAAATATGCATTGCTGTATAAGATCACAAAACAAACTCTGTTCCTTCTGTAAAAGGGAAGTCAGAATTTGCATTGTGATGTTTTGTCATTTTGGCATCATTGTGGTTAGCAATGGGTACTGATGATAGTAACTTACTAACTGACTCTAAAACACTAATGTTTTAAAGGATCTACATATACTGGAAAAATAATGCCTTTCCAAACAGGCAGGAATACAGTTTCTATAAAGTTACCCAAGACTCTTTTCTCCAAAGGAAACTTGAACTTTTTAATAGTTTGGCGAAGGAGAATCTTCTGCATGAATTCCTTTGGGGAAAAATGATGAGAGTTTTTGAAAGACTGACTTTTCTATATTTCTCTAATGGAATATGTCCTGGATACTATCTTGGTTGCAATGACTGGTACAAAATATCTCAAACTCAGTATGTTAATCTTAATGGAAGCTAATTTGTATTTTATGTGAGAAAAAAGAAGAGAAGAGAAGAGAAGAGAAGAGAAGAGAAGAGAAGAGAAAGGAAAAGGAAAGAAAGGAAAAGAAAAGAAAAGAAAAGAAAAGAAAAGAAAAGAAAAGAAAAGAAAAGAAAAGAAAAGAAAAGGCTTCTTTAAGAGCAACCACATTACAATTGTGTATGGTCATGCTCTTTCAAACTGTCTTTTCATTTGTTTTAGCAATGTGTTACAGCTGGCATACTATTCAAGACTGGGAACAATGCCAAAGTATTTATAATGTATTTTTAACCACCTAACTCTTTTTTAAAAAGACTGAAAAAAAGGAATACTAAGATTGAAATGGAGTTTAAGTTGAACTAAATTCTCTTCTAAATTAATTCTAAAAAATAATTTTAAAATATCAGTTGTACTTGAGATGGTCAAGGCTTTCAGTTAAAAGTGCTTAATCATGAAAAGATGCAATAAGGTTTTTTTAAACAGAAAATGAAAAATCCGTTAGTTTCTGACTGAGGAAAACAGGGCGTCTGTCTGTGCAAGCTGGCTTTTATATTGATTTTGCCACGTTTTGCAAACGCATCATTAAATCCTAAAACTGCTTTTGAATTGCCCACTGTATTCCTCCTCAAGGATAGAACAAATAGATTTGAATGATTCTAAATAATTTGTTGGAAGCAAAAGACTAAAAGCTCAGCTGTTTTGTTTCACAAAAATAAGGTGGTGTAAGCATTTGTTCCACTCTATTAAAAATAATTAATTAAAATGAAAATAAGCCCAATCACTGCAGCAGAATAACAGTAAAATTACAGAAGAAATCAAGACTTTGTTCTTCTGAATTCTTGTCTGCTGCTCAAATTATTAAATATCTGGTTTGTTTTTCTCACTTCTCCACATAGCTTCGATCAGCAGGAAAGGTAGATAGAGTATACACTAACATACACAGCCAGCATCCATAGGACATTTCTTTCTTTCTTTCTTTCTTTCTTTCTTTCTTTCTTTCTTTCTTTCTTTCTTTCTTTCTTTCTTTCTTTCTT
>JANHFL010002023.1:24431-38395 GCA_032468155.1 Oxyrhabdium leporinum | reverse complement strand
GCTGAAGAAGCTTCTTGGATGAGAAGCGAAACGTCTTCAAAGAAAAACCAGAAAGTCCAGTTGCTTCTTGAAAAAGCCCCTTTGGAACAACCATGACCTGGATGACTGAGAATCTTCATAGACATAATTGAGTGGTTCTTCATTTTGTCTGAAACAAAAACATCATTCTACACAAAACATTCATTTTTATGACAGAAATTAGGTAGTTCTTCAAGGCTTATTACTGACTCAGATGTCCATTTAGTAACCATAGGCAAGATTGGCTTCTGCCAAAATTTGGGGGAATGCAGTAATCACCCCACCTAAAGAAATAGACCCCAAGGGCTTGCACTTCAGGCAGCATTTAATGCACTCCTTCAAACCTTCAAACCTTGAGGCTAAAGGATCAGATCATATTGCACCAATTCTGTGCCAGTTGCACTGATTGTCAGTATGTTTCCAGGTCCAGTACAAAAGGTGGCTCTGTGTTTTTAAAGCCTCAAGTGGGTTAGTGCAAGTTATTTGAAGAAGTCTTTACTGCCACATAGTTGCAAAAGTAATTGTTCTTTTCTGTTCTATGACAGGCCCTCCCTTTGTAACCTTTGCTCAAATATACTATGACACTTTAAATTTAATTCAAGAATGAATGGTTCTTGAAGCAAGCATGTGGCTCTCCCCACCCCCCAAGTTATGCTTGATATTTCCTAAATGCTGTAAAAGTGACCAGTTTAAGTTTGCTCAGAATCTTACTCACTTTGTACTTTTTCTGGCCTTCTTGAGCAAGGAAGAAAGGGGAGACGTGTCAAGAGTTACAGAGTTATGAAGTTTAATATACAGGCAATCTATTTAAGTTTAATTATCTGAGAGATGAGAAATTGACAGAGGAGATGGATAAGAACAGAAGGAACACATCTGAGCTTTCACTAGCACTCCACTGTGCTTGAACTCTGGGAACAACAATTAGAATACAAGCAAATTATACGGCTTATCTTATAGTGTTGGATGAAGTTTTGGATAAATAAATATTATATTTGCTTATCATTTTCTACCAATTTATTCATGCTGAGATATGCACACACAAATGCACCTAGGGAGTAGAGTTTGTTTAGTTAACAGACACTTTCAGCAATAGGTTATCTCTGGGCTTGAACATGTTAAAAGCATTCTTTTTTTCCCCTTGCAAGTATATTTATTACATTTGTAGCTGAAAATCTACTTTTCACATGTGGCAGAGGAAGGCAACAACCTCTAGTGACCAAGCTAAGCTTGTCTGCAGAGGAGAAGAGCTATGTTGTGACTACTACTCACTGAACCAGGTCCTTGTGCATGAAAAGAGAGTGCTGTGTTCTCTTTTTGCACCTGAAGTCAACCAATGACTAGGAGGAGACACCTGAATTGTTCCCTTTACCAAGTCTCATGAATTTGGATGTGCAAAGGAATAACATTCAATTCTGGTTTGCTGGTATTTCCCATCACGTGTCTGTTGCTGATAGAAGAGATGTTATTCCTTCCCTGAGCATTATTAATACAACTTTGAAGACCTAGATGACAAGTGAGTTGTTGTTGTTGACCCTGGACTCATTCCAGCGTCTATTCCAGTGTTTCTCAACCTTGGCAACTTTAAGATGTGTGGACTTCAACTCCCAGAATTCCCCAGACAGTTGGCTGCAGAATTCTGGGTGCTGAGGTCGACATACCTTAAAGTTGCCAAGGTTGAGAAACTCTATTCTGTTCAAATGAGGAAGCCATATTACATAGCCTTTACCAGTTTTGCCACCTCTTGATGATCCCTCCTATTCAACCATGCCAATTATCTTCAAGATCATCATTGTGATATTGATGTTCATCTGATGAAGAGCTCTTTATAAAGCAGGATGGGTAGTGTGTAACAAGCCTTTGGGAAATTGGCTGCTTATGCATTTCTGTTTAAATCAGTTAATCCTGTAAGGAACGCATACAATCTTATACAATGCATGTTAAAAAGGGGCAAGATTTCGATGACATGGCTTTGAATGACTACCATCTTGATATTTGACCACCTTCTCCCATGGATGCTTCTGCTTCCGGTTTAGATTGTATATTCTCTTTACAAAATATTTATGATTAGAAACAATGCAATTTATCAGACAATTCATTTTAATGAATTCTAGTAGTACAATGGTAATTTGTCCCAATTTCATGGCCCAGAAATGTAAGTCTCAATGAAAAAAAAAAATTTTAGTTGTAGCTTTAGAGGGTTTAGAATTGTTAAGAATCAGAATCTTGAACCAGAAAGAGAATTAGGGAGAGTGGGAATTAGGCTGGGCTCCTATGTAAATTCAGAAAGGGGTTCATTGTCTATTTTCTATCCAAGAAATTGAATAATTAGCTGATAATGGGGAAGGAGGTATTTGTTTTCAAAAGTCTTTGCCTAGTTGAATAGCATATTCTGCAGATGAAAACTGAAAATAATCCCATTTTCTCATATTTTATTGTAATTGTAAATATAATAGCCCCTAATTTAACCAGTTTGGTGTGGTGATTAATGTCCCAGACTGAAAACAGAGACTGTGAGTTCTGATATTGCCATAAGCCTGAAGTCATTTGGGTGATCTTGGGCCAGTCATTCTCTCTCAGCTCTAGGAAAGAGACAATAGCAAACCACTTTTGAAATCTTGTCAAGAAAACTGCAGCGACTTGTCTGGGCAGTAGCCATAAGTCAACCCTGATATGTAGGCACATACACACTATTAAACCAAGTTGAGAAATTATCTGTAGATAATCACATAGGTGATTTGGAGAAGGAATGCCATGGCTAACAAAACAAGAATTAAGTCCAGAAAGGAAGAAATAATAAAGAAACTTAAGTTAATTGCACCTTAGCTCTCTTTGGTATAAGAGGAAAGGAAAACACAGTCATGATTTCACAGTTCTTTTCCTGGTGCCTATATTCATGAAATATAATTTTTTTGATATTTTATGGTGTCCATTTCCTGACCTGGGCATACTCAGAGTTTTCTCTCCCTGCATAATGCTGAATTGCTGTCAATTCCTTTCCTTTTTTTTTTTTTTTGACAGGCAGTCTAAACCCAGGAACTGGACTGTCCGGATGGCTGTGTTTTTATTGCCCAGAGGCTCCCCATTCTGGCACGTTGCCACTCTCTTAAGAAACTTTGCCTCATCCTGCATAGAAAATTTTCCAGGTTTCCCTTCTTAGAATTGTTTGTTCTTGGAGGGCCAATCTGCTGCAGCTTCCGTGTTCAAACATCCAAACTGAATAATATATCCAAAATGTGTGTCTGAAAAAAATACTTCATTCTACTACCAACCCACCAAATCCAGATATAAAGGCTGAATGTTTCCCTTCACTCTTTCATAAATTTTGTTTATACATTATTAATTCCCAGACAATGGTTTCCTTATTTAAATATTGTTAAATCTAAGACTACTTCTTAAATGGATCATTGTTAAGGGGGAGAATCATTTTTGATACAGTAAACTGTTTAAGACTGAAGAAAGTTGAGCAGCAGCCCTGCTTATTCAAGTTTTGTTTCTTAAGAGTTCTAGAGAGTAGAAATATCTCATTTTTAGAGAAAACTGCACTCAGAGTTGCAATTTAGAGAATACACTTAATCTGTTCCTGTATTTTCAGACTATAGGCCAGATTTTTTCCCATCCTAATATCTTCCAGATAGATTGGATTATTAAATGAAGGTTCAAACTCCCATAATTTCCAATCCTCATAGGAACTACAGACCAGACCAGATGGTATCAAATGTGTAAAGATTTATGAGATTGAGTTATGCAGTGTCTAAACAAATCCTTTTATATTCTCAGTGGATAGCACAAAACTTTCTGTTACTCTTAACCAGATTTCCAGTTAGATGTGGAAACCCAATGTAGTTCAATCTATATGAAAGATCCTTTCCACTTCCCTTAAATGAAAACATGATTTAACAACTTTGGATTGATTCATAACTTTTGTATTTTTATAATGTTCAGTGAGTGACACTAAAATAATTGTAGCCACCTTGTACTAGGAGAGTTATGAGCTTTTATGAAATTATTAGCATCTTCCAGTTGTGTATTATGAAATTGGCTTGTAACAATAACTCAGATGACTTGTTACTTTCTTCACTGGCCCACCACAATAGCAAGGGCCAAGCTCCTGATTGTTCCGTTTTAACCACATGAGTTTCCATGGGCCTATGGCTACTCGTTACTTTAACATCCTATCACATAGGCCAATCTACTCTTCACATATCTGGTAAGTACTTCAGAGTACTTACCAAAATATATAAACTATTTGGATGTGAATACCACCTGCTATAGAATGAAAACAGACAAAGCATAAGGTAAGTATGGAAGAGTTTCTATCCTAATCAGAAATTTATTTAGTCCACTGGATCCCATTTCCAAATTCTATGGGGGAAAATGACACACCCTGAAGCATAGCCATCGATATACAATGTGGCTCATTTCTGTGAAGGATCCTGGTCCTTTAATAGCTTGTAACAGCCTTTAATGCAAAAAAAAAAAATCCTGCATACATCCCCAAACATTACATGCAATGAAAGTCACTCCTGCATTATGCACTTGGGTAATATACACAGATCTTTTTCATCTGAAAACAGGTCAAAAACAACTATGCATTTGTAAATCAATGTTATTCCAGAAGTAATATCATTGGTTAAAATCAGTTGGAAGTGGAATCAGGTTGCCTTTAAGGCAATATAATAGTAGATCCCACTATCTAGGACAAGTGATAGACCATTATCATAGCCTTTATGTTGTTTCATTTATCATGATGGAATAAATATGTAAGTGACGGTGAAATAGTCTAACTACCACTCACATTAATCATGTAACTACTGGAAGAATATATATCATATACAGAAGAATTGTCCTTCTTCTATGTAATAATAGTAATTATTTCAACATTATAAATAATTTCACCTAATTTTAAAGCTATTCCAAGAATTGTAAAAAAAAAGAATGAACTCAACATCAGACAAAAGATCAGATTAGGGTTCAAAGTCAAATCTGACTAGTCAAAAAAGCAAAATTAATAACATATGCTGTAATAGTGATATTAATTGACATTGCAGCACTCTGTAATATTAATGGGGTCCCTGCTCCCAATGATCTTTACTATTACAGCCTCAAAACACAATGACCATTACTCTTTATATAGAGATTTGCTGTTCCTTTATAGCTATGTCCAAACTATACAGCCAAATCTGCCTATATATTTATATCAATGAATTGTTCTCTTTATTTACAGTCATTCTTCAAAAGTATACAAGTGACTGTTACTAAAAATAAGTATGCATTCCAACCAAGCTATCAGTATGGTATGACATCTTTCAGCTCCTGTAACTTTCCTTCTTAAAGTTTTTATCTCAATTACAAAACAGGCAAAGCACAGCTAACAGCTTTTGCTGACAGTGATACTGGGCAGTTACATATCATCCATTTAGCCTAAAAAATTCAGAGGTGAACTGCCTGTTTTCAATGATCCAAGGGATTAGCTTATATGTCTTCCCTCACTACCTCCATGTTTAAAGCCAGGAAAATTCCAAATCACTTTCAAGCTTTGCTTTAATTTTAAAAGTCCCCTGTGTGAACTTTTCAAACATTTGACAAGAGTATTTGTCCCTTCCTTGGCATTCAACCAGTTGGAAAAGAAGGAGAGAGAAAAATGGGGGCAGTCACTAAACAAAGCAAATGACAGAACAGGTTGCCCTGCCTATTTTGGATTCTTAACCCACTTAGTGCTGACATGTGACCCCAACAGATTATTTCTTAGGATTACAGCTTTTAATGGGAAAAAATGGATCTTCTATTTCAGGTTACAGCTCTGTGGCCTTGCTCTAGCTGAAGACTCTACAATCTTCATTTAGTCTGTGCACTTCGTTGTGTTTCCATCTACTGAAAACAATTTATTATTTTTATTATTATTTATTAAATTTATATACCGCCCCATTCCGAAGACTCGGGGCGGTTCACAACTGCAGACAGATAAAAATTATTTAAAAACTATTTAAAAAATTTTTAAAACCCCGTTTAAAAATTTAGCATTACAGTACAAATTTCAGTAAATCTTGTGTTCATATTTTATTCTCTTTTGCTCAAATGTGGCAGCAAAGAAACAAGGAAATTATGTTCTCTTTTTACATGGATTGCAACTTGGTTTATATCTAATAACAATAATAGTAATGGGCACATTACTACCTCTTTAGACCAGCAGTCCCCAACCTTT
Source organism: Oxyrhabdium leporinum (assembly GCA_032468155.1). Classification (NCBI taxonomy): domain Eukaryota; kingdom Metazoa; phylum Chordata; class Lepidosauria; order Squamata; family Cyclocoridae; genus Oxyrhabdium; species Oxyrhabdium leporinum. The sequence goes on along the minus strand of JANHFL010002023.1, from coordinate 32,175 downwards.
ACAGGTTGATGGCCCAGCCCGGTGCAGAGGGAGGTGTGTGAGTGGCAAGTGCATGCGCGTGCATAGCTCCATTTGTTTGAGTGGTATACATGCCCTCCACTCAAGCAAATGAAGCTTCATGCACGAGTGGAGGGTGCTTGCACACAAAACTTCACTCATGTGAGTGCAAACGCTTTCTGCTCATGTGAATGTAGTTTTGTGCATGAACATAAGCGCTCTCTGCTCACATGAGTGGAGCCTCACATGTGTGTGCACTTGCCCACCATTCACAAAAGTGAAGCTTCACATGTGCACACTTGCCCACTTCTCCCATGGCCGGCTTCCAATAGGTAGGCTCGGTAGTGGCCTGGGGGTTGGGAACCCATGCTTTAGACTATTGCAGGATGTTCTATTTGGAATTGCCTCTGAAGATTATCTAGAACGGGGGTATTAAACTCAAAGCCCATGGGTTGAATTCAGCCCAGGGGGTGCTTAGATCTGGCCCATGGAAACAGTGCCACCCTGGAAACAGTGAAGGGCTGGCCTGTGGTGCCTATGTCAGCGTGCAACCCTCCTGGGCTCCATTTTTGGCAATGACTGCCTCCTGCATCCCTCTTCCAGCAAAAACGGAACTCGGGGAAGCCCCATGAGCCAGCCACACCTCCTGGCCATGACCCCCCAGTCCCCCAAGTCAAACACAACCCTGAATTGGCCCTCAAGGAAATCAAGTTTGATACCCCTGAACTAGAAGCATGAATCACATGCACTTGGATCACAAGGGAGGAATGGTGGTAGAAGGCTGGAGCAGTCAGAAAATCAACACTCTTGCTTTGTTGCTCCTCCATTCTAAAAATGAACAAGCTGAATTTGTCCCACTGAGTTCTGTAGTGAAGATATGATGAATATCATCCCCATTTAACCACTAAACATCGTCAATACTCCTTTTTTAAATGCATATCCTCTGCTTTTGGTGTCACTGACAAATGTATTTATGTTCATTGAGTCTCACTCCTAGACTTAGCCAAAAGGAGCAGAGTGCTTGAAGCTTATTTTCCACAACACAATACAAATTGCTAATACTGGCAAGGGAGAGACAAGATTAAAGGGTCTCCAAACATCTGAATGCAAGAACTAGGATTGTGAGTTGAAAGTTTGCTATCCACAAATTTTTTACCGTTCTAATTTTATATAATTTTACTTTTCTGATTTGGCTATTTTGAAGTGGTACTTCATATATTTTGGGAGATTTGGTGCATCAACCCAATTAAAACTTCATTGACAAAGTAAATAAATAAATATGCATTGGACTAAAGTTAATAATGCCCATGCTTAATCCAGAGTATGCCCTCTGACTATTGTGGCAGATTTCCATTTGGCAGGTTTATCCAGGCTGGGATTTCAAATGAAACAATATAGGAAGTGTTTCAGTTTAAATATTAAAGTCTCCAAAGTATTTGCAGAGAAGTTCAGTTCAGTTGCCACTCATGTTGAATATTTCAGCTATCAAGGAAATTCTAAAATATGTCCTTGAATATTAATCTGAATGTTCAAGTACCATACATATTTCATGGTACTTACATGTTTCTTCTCTCTCTCTTTTTTCCATAGGGGAACACACCGAATGAGGGACAGTGGGAACAAATAAACCTTCTTGCCAAAAATACAGCAGTGCTAATAATTAAAAAGAGACAAGACATGCATCAGGGAGGTCCATCTATTTCAATCCCTGCTTTAAAGAGAAGAAAAAGAAAGGTGCACAGTAAATAATGTGAAATGACAACCATTCATTCTGGAACAGGTTTTCCAAGAACAGATAAAGCACAAGTGGTGTCTTGGACAAGGAAAAATATTTTGGGTATATCTTATGTGCAGTTGGGCATATATTTCCTCTATAAAGTATTACTTCCCTTGAGAAATCATCTTTGAATAAAAGACAACTTCTTCAATTCAAGTCTTATTTAGCATTTAACTGCTCCACCATCAAATTAGCAAGAACAGCAAAAGCTAAAGCTAATAAGAACTGAATAAACTCACCTGAAATGAAATGAAGAATGACAACATGAAATGCACATCTTTTGACAAAATGTCAGTAATTGCCCCATTTTGGTAGTAACTGAAGCAGGCAGTACCCCAAAACAACTACTGAAGAAAGCACCTCGGAGGGGATTTTTCTGGCCAATTGAGGAAAAAATGTACAGTTTAAGAAATGGTTGGTAACGGATTTGAGCAGCAATGCTTGCAATATGGCAAGAAACTTAATTCTGTCCTCTTTCATATTAATGCACAGATCTCCATAACTAGCATGGCCAAACTGTAATTGTTATATCCACAGGGTAGTGTCAGGCTTAAATACTCTCCCTTCTTCATGCTGTAGAATGTATAAATGTCTTTTTGTTTGGATAACAAACTGAGTGCTGAAATAGTTATGTCAGGAAATACCATGTCACTTTCATCTTCTCTTTCAGGGAAGAACTTATATTTTGAATTAAGAAAATCAAGAGGAATTCTCTCTCTCCAAACTGAAATATCAAACTGCCAGATAAGTATGCCCCTATGTACTTAATAATATGGTGGATCGGAACAATGTTGTCCATCAGCCAACATTGTTATGAAATACATATTATTATAGTATATATATTTAGTAGGTCTTCTAACACCATGTGGAAGAGTTGAGCACCAAACCTGAAATTAGATCCAGCAGGTTCTCTGTGCAATGGGCCAACTGGTATCCCGATATCAAGTTTGGAAAATATGTGCCATATTGGCCTCTTCACTCACCATCTTATGCACAAAGAGCCAGGCCTTCATACTGAAAGGCTAGCAGTTGCCATAGCAGCTTAAATCTATACAAAGTCTCCAGCTATCAGACCAGAAAGGGGCATCAAAAACAAATTGTTAACCCTCCCCTCTCCGAGAAAGGCAAGCCCAGTATCCTCCACATATTTCTCTCAAGCTATATTCTAGCCTAACCCAGAAAGCAAGCAACCAGGAATCATTGGCCTTTCCTTCTTCTTTCCTATATGATATAGACCCCACCCCACCTTATACTCTCACTTTATATTTTTTAAAAAGAATACAGTATTTTTAAAAGTATTTTAGAATTTACCACATAACAGCTGAGTTTGTGAAACGCATTAAACTTGTTAAATGAATTCACTCACCTCTAAATTCATTCATTTGTAGACTAAAATAGCTCTTTCCTACAATATGTTAAATCATAGAATCATAGAGCTGAAAGTGACCTAAGAGGCCAACAAGTTTTCCCCACACACACACACACTACACCATCCCTGTTAGATGACTATCCAGCCTCTGTTTAAAACCTCCAATGAAGGGGAAGAAGCCAATCCATGCAGTAACCAATTCCACTGATTGACAGCTCTTACTATGAAGAAGTTCTTCCTAATGCCTACTTTGAATCCATATCCTTGAAGCTTTATCCCATTAATGGGGTGGAGCAAATGAAAAGTCAAAACCCTCTACAATGTGACAGCTCCTCTAACCAGGAAGAGAGATGGACATATATGTTGCCTACAGATCCTGGAGTATAAAATTGAAATGAATTATGGATTACAATTATAATAATTAACTATTATATTCATTATTTCTTTGATTAGGGGCAACATGCTGAACCTGGTGAGAGTAAGGCAGCAGATCCAGATTAACTAATTCTTAAAGTTCAAACTGATCTTGAATATAGGATGAAAAGCCTCTGGAATGTATACCAATGGTATTTTGTATCTTCTAATGTAATTCAAACATACAAGTTAAAATGGAGCTTCTCCACATTTATATAATAGTCATAGTACATCATACTCTGTTTGTGAGTCTTGGATTAAGATCACACATGTTAGTTTATATGCCCTGTGTTTGAAATTCTTGAAATGGTAATGTTTTCAGATTAAAATATTAAGTAGCATAACAAACTAAATATGAAAAATTTAGGATCTTGAAAAGACCATATTACAATCATTCCTTGGCAGTTATAGCTTACACCTCAGATTGTCCAAATGGTTATTCCCATATAGTGTAGTACTTTATGCACCTAATATAAAACAAATGTATAAATTCTTCATCCTACTTTACTGCTGTTGAACAAATAATGGGCTTGGAATTCTTCATGAAGAAATCAATTTACTATCATAACTAAAATATGTTTAAACTAAGAACATATTCAATCCATTTTTATCCATTTGTTTAAGTTGTTATTTTTAAAAAAGATGTTACTTGGAGTTGCCATCAAAATACTAACACTTTAAAATATTTATCTCTCTAAATTCAGAACTGGAATTAAAAATTCTCGTAGGATATGTATTCCAATGATATACAGTAGTCATAACAGCTGTCTTGATTTAATTGATTCTGTGTCATCACATTGTTCTCAACTTCTACATAGATTTTCACCATGATGATCTGTCCTTTCAACTCCTCCAATGGGACACCCATTGCCTTTGTAACTAAATCCATCCACCTTGCTGCTGGTCATGCTCTTCTTCTCTTTCCTTCCAACTTTCCCACCATTCTCTAGGTCTTTGCATAATGTGTGCAACAAGCCATTGGTGAGATAGACATTCCATGAATAAATAAAGCTTCATTGTAATATTTTACAGTATATTTCAGTTTTTAAAAGTGTGATTACATTGGCTTCAGTTTTAACCTCCAAGATCATTTTAACTAAAAACAAACCTTCACTCTCTTTTCAAAATGTGAACTCTTCAGGACAAAATGCATATATTTAATCAAACAATTATCTATGATGCATTAGTTATTTGCATATTTCTCTCTTTTCTATTTATTTTATAATTTTTCAAGATCCATTTGCTTCACAAACATCACCTAAGTTATCATAAATAAGATTTGTAGTTGTAGTTGTAATTTAAAATTATGACATCCCAAGCCTGTGGTCTTGAATATCACCTTAGGGGCTATAAGCAAATTAGTTCCTCTATAAAGGGAAGGTTTCAATCTTGGAAGAGGAAAGGCTGCGTTGGAACTCTCTCCATGACCACTATTCCAATCAGCCTCCAAGAACAGATTTTCCAATATCAGAACCATTATTTCAGTTAAGTCTCAAAAACTCTATGAAAGGGGTAAGATAGGAAACAAAGTGAGAGTTATAGAGAATGCAAAGGAGCCTCTATAAAATGAACAGGTAACTCTGTACCTAGTTGACATATCTAGGTAGAGAAAATTGGCATCACATCACAGGCTATCTATGAATGTACAAATCCCCTTTGGGCTTCTGCCACTAATATGTTGATTGGGTGGATCAACATGCACATTATCATCTAGATGATGGGGCCAGCCAAAATATTCTAGAGAACTTTTTTTCAAGATAGTCATTCATCTTTTCAAATTACCAATAAAGAGAATTAACATCTTCAACTAGAACTAGACCTTTCATATAAACAAAAAAAACCCCAATTGTTTAGAGATATACTGACCCTCAGCCATGTGTCAAAATAAATAGTAGGGAGCATTAAATATTTCCATTTTTATAATGCATATTTTGGAGATCTGTTGTGGGCAAATAATTTGACAGGGCATTCTGAATCTGAAACTTGAAGTCAAGTGGCAACAGTAGCCACTCAAAGACTCAATATGACTAACTAGACCAGGGATGTCAAACTCGATTTCATTGAAGGCTGCATCAGGGTTGTGTTTGATGTCAGGGGCCGGGGTGGGTGTGGCCAGGGTAGGCGTGGCCAGCTTGACATCACTTGTGTTGGGAACACCCATCCCAGATTCCATTGTTGGCTGCAATGGCATCCTGCAGCGCTCTGCTGTGAAAACAGAGCTTGGGAGGGCTGTGCACGAGGCCCTCCCGAGCTCTGTTTTCACTGGCAGTGTGCTGCAGGAGGCTGTCGCAGCTGAAAACAGCCTACCCAAGCTCCGTTTTCACTGGCAGAGGCATCATGAGCCAGTCCTTCGCTGTTTCCAGGGTGGCCGGATCCGACCCACGGACATTGAGTTTGACATCTCTGAACTAGACATTATCCTAAGTAATTTGGTGATTTTTGTTAGAATAACTGGAAAACAAAGTAACAGCTGCATGGAATGTCCTGTCTTCTAATTATTTTAGGGAAAACTTGTAAAGTCCTAAAAGTTTAACTTCAGGATATTTGAGAATTATCTTATTTGTTTGTTTATGGCAGAATTTAACCATATTTTCTGTCTCCTCCAACTAGGGAAATTAAAAGAATAAAAATGCAGAGTATAAAATATAACAATATTAATATAGATTATACTCATTGCAATAATTATAATTTAATTATAATTATGTGAAAGAAATGTGTTTTTACCATTTTTCTCTAAATACAATTTGTTTTCAGCAATGTGCTCAGACTATTGATTTCTTTATTGTAAGAACCCTAAAATGTCAACAATAAATTTTGTGGGGGAAGAACAGGAGAAAACTAAACCTTCTACTTCGAAAGAAGAAATTTAGAAACCATACTTTCGGTATAACTTGTGTGTAATTCTTTGCTTTTGGTTTTATCCTGGAACAAATTGTGCTAAAGTGGCCTCTCTTTTTTTGCCAAATTTTAAAAGTCTGTAAAGAAATCTGAAAGGCAATTCTCACACTTTTGGAAATATGCTTAGAGAAGCATCATACCATGAAAGTTTCTTTCAGTACTTTCAAATTATCATAGGATACATGTGCTTAATTCCACTGCTTGATAGAGGTTGGTTTTAAAATCTATTCCAAAAATATCCAAAGTTACAATAAGGTAAGAGGTTTTTTTTATTAAGTATTGAAATACTATAATTTCTTTGTATCCATGGTACTTTTAAGAAAGGCATTTCTAGAGAACTTTTTTCTTTTCTTTTCCTTTCCTTTCCTTTCCTTTCTTTTCCTTTCCTTTGATTATTGCAACCCTCCAGGAATCTGGGACAGGCATGAGATAATTCATTGTCCATACATCCTGAACTGTAGCTTCTTTCCAAATGATATTTCTGGAATGGAAAGTTAACAGATCCAACCTATGACAGTTTTGTAATCCTAGCTCCTCCCTTAGCTGTAAGTTTCTAATGCCAGGATGAACTCATGTGGAAGAGTAAGATTTGCTTGAGTATCATCTTTAAATGTGGAGTGTGAAACAGTTGGGAGACCTGTTTTTAAAAGTGTAACCTGAACCACTGGAAACCAGAACTTGCAGTGGGGCTTAGCAACAAAATCAACAATATAGAGATAGTTTATGACATGTGATCACTAGTGCAGAAACAAGGTTGCTTAAATATAGATTTGGTAAGTATTAGAGTATTTCTGAGAAGTACACATCAAGCCTGAGACAGATGCTGCTAATACATTGAGAGCTTTAGACATTTATTTTTACTTTTAAATACTCAGCTATATTTATCTGAAAGATTTACCACTACATTCCTGACATATAGGTATGCTAGTCACTTTCCACTGTCTAGACAGAACAATATACAAAACTGAAGATAAGAACTTTGAAAGAGGAGAGGAAAAAGAAAAGTACTCTTCCTCGACAGCATGGCCCTGGATAATGTGATCTTCCTGTGGATTGATTTATAATAGCTTTCTCTTTCAAGTCATATGGGTAATTCCAGACTTGGGGCAACATGCCCACATACTGCAAAACAGATGGGTAGATATCTATGTACATCACAGATAGTTCTATACATTTCAGATGAAGACAATATTTAGACATTTATATCTTTTTAGTACCAAGAATCTGTTGATACAGTAGATAGATAGATAGATAGATAGATAGATAGATAGATAGATAGATAGATAGAT
>JANHFL010002023.1:0-14320 GCA_032468155.1 Oxyrhabdium leporinum | reverse complement strand
ATCTCCATTCAACCGGCAGGCATTTTCAGAGGCTGAAGTTCCCAGGGTGAGTGTGGAAAGCTCCGGGGGCCGGGGGGAGTGGCTAGCTAGGCCACGTGGAGATGCCACGTGGGGAGCAGAGCGACGCAAGCGGCGGTGGCGCCAGGCAAGCTCCGGGGGCCATGGGGGGGGTAGCTAGGCCACACATGGATGCTGCGCAGGGCGAGTGGTGAGCAGGCGGGCAGGGGCAGGGTCAGCCAGAGGTGATATTTGCCGGTTCTACGAACCAATCAAAATTTTCTCTACCGGTTCGCCTGAATCGGTGCGAACCGGCTAGATTTCACCTCTGGCTACAACAATGTGAATTCATAGCTGTCAATTCTTTAGTTGGTGCTGGTCTTCATTTTGCACAGAATTCTTCCCAAGAACCTAGGATATTGTAATGTATTGGCATGGTATATGTGCAGATCCAAGCAGTGTGCCTTTTGTAATTAACAGATGGAAATTTATCAGTGCACAGATTTGCTAAGAACCATCCAAGACTTTGTGGCGTGGCACCTAGTATGCCAATAACGACAGAGACCAGCATGAATGGTTTATGCCATAATCTTTCACCTTTGATAATTTCAGATCTTCTCCAATATTCTACAATTGCCAGATATTGCCACATCTGTTCTGAAAGAGAGCCTGCTTTGCCTTGCTGACTAATGGTAGAAGTAATTATATAGGGATATTATATTTGTGTCCACAACTTGAGAGATGGGAGTCCTCCTGAGGTGCCTTTTTAACCATCAAACTTTTCCTTAATTCATGATGAAATATGGCTGCCTTGCCTCTTTAACTTGACCTGATTCTCCTGTAAATCAGCTCTCCATTCATAAGCATCCTATCAGCAAGATGCCCAGAAGCTACCACCACCACCTTTATATAAGTCTAATTTCAACTTACTAGCCCCCAACAGTTCCTAATTTATTTTGTTATATTTAAGAGCAATTTCCCCTGATATCTCAAAAATCTATAATGAGTTCAGAAAAATACAGCTTGAAGAAAGAGTGATTTTGTGGATGGGTGGGGGGTAGAGAGATTGAGTTACCTTGTACTTCCAAATAGTTCTGTTACAACTCAGAGTGCTGACTTTCACTGTAGAGCTCTAATGAGTGCTTCAGAAACCTACCAGAGCTCATGAGCCATTTTTAACCCTTATGATAAATGGAGAGAACAAAAGTTGTGCTTGATTCATGTTTCCTCTTCTCCATGTCATCCAAAATTGAACTGTTCCATTTGACCTAATGGGGATCTCCAAGATTATGTTCAGATGAGACATAAGCCCAATAAACAAGAAGGGAAACTGTTTTGGGCATATGTCTCTTCTTGTCTAAAGTGATTCATTATCAACTTTTGTTCTCTTGGAAGAGTCAACCTTATGTTTTGGCATTGTAAAATATGTCACTAACTGGTTTTAGTCATATTTTTATACTTTAAAATTGTAAGTTACTTAGAATTAGTTGAGATGGTGGCATACATGTAAACAGCACCTAATAAATCCATCGAGTCCCATATTTTAGCAGGGGCTCCCTGCAATTCTATAATAAACCTTGTTGGATATATTATTGTTATTATATAGAATTGCCCTTAAAGATGATTGTCTTGTCCTTGCATATAAATTGGAATTTGAAAAATAAGAGAATCTGAAAAGAACTAGAGCTACCTTATCTGAACTGCAAAATTCTGGATTACCACTAAGATCTCAACAAAAAGTTTAATTTTCTGATTCCCTTCACTGCTATGTATTATAGTGGCCATCTGGGTTTTTGTAAGCCAAGTATGATATCTCTAATTAATTGCTTTTCTAAAGAATACCGGGGAAAAGGAAGGACTCAGAAGATGCAGTTGGCACGCAATATAGTCATCAGAATAATAGGAGTAGACTTCTGTATATCACATTAACTTCAGAAGAATTTCTTTTGATGAATATTTGGTTCTGGTATTTTTGTTTAAGACCCTAAATGACTTGACAGCCAAATATTCTTTCAACAACAACTTGTCAAAACATATCACCTTTTTCCAAAGTAGTTTCTGATTACTTTAAACTTTCTGCTGGTTTGTTTTCCATGTACCTCCTCCATTGAAAATATAGAAATCTACAACAAAATGCAGCTAGTTTGATTCACTAATTAATGTACCAGGTTGGAAATCAGAAGATTGTGAGTTCTAGTCCCACTTTAGGCTGAAGCCAGCTGGGTGATCTTGGTCCAGTCCTAGGAAACAGGCAATGACAAATAGAAATCTTGCTTAAAAAAAACCTGCAGGAATTTGTCTAGGAAGTTCTAGGAGTCAACACTGACCCAAAAGTGAGAAAAGGAGGGGAAGGGAGAGGAGAGGCCCAAATTATGTTTTTCCCTAAAAATCTCTGTTGTAAACAAATTAGCAGATATTTTATGCAATATTTTACTGTGTTATGAAATGCAATTAAACACTGCATATATGTTTTAAATAAGTAACATTTCTAAGGCCCCTGAACTTAGTCCTACTCTTCCAGGCTGCAGTATTCCATTCACTTACTCCAGTGTCAAAATGATTGAGAAAGTACAATAACTGTGACCTGCATTACCTACCCCCTCTGACTGGTCTTGCAGAGTGAGGAAGAAGGCTCACAAGTGGACATCTGTAATAGCTATGGGGAAGAAAGTGCAACATCGGGAATCTCTAAAACTTGGAGCTGCCATTGTCATAGTATCTCCCAACAATAGCTTCCTAAATACCACACTCATGGGCAAAAGCATTTCAGTGAGTGGTTGGCAAGTAGCTATGTAATTCACTCCCACTGAAGCTCATGAACATTATATTTTACCTTTACAGTCTGTTACATTTTTTAATTGCCTCCATGTAAGATGGTGCCAATAAAAGGCTTTCAGTCAGCTTTTGCTAATCATTTGTATTTAGGTTCCGGATTTTGTTTTAATATTACTAGAATTAATATCCCTGTTTAAATATGAAGTCATGAGCTCATTTAATTTTTCAACTATCCATTGAGAACAAGTAAGCTTTACACTCAAAATATGTACATACCACATATGCACACACACATCCATTCCTCCAAAATGTAAGAGCTGTGGGAAGTAGGAAAAATGGCAGTTGGTTTATAAATCTATGATGAAAACCAGACTCCTAATGACTCCTTTGCAGGGAGCACAAGGGAAGCAGATTTTTAAAACAGCAAGAAGGAGAGCAGCTGAGTGCTATGCTCCTAGCAGAATCTTTTTGAATGTTCCTGCTTGCTGATGCTCACAAGGAGCATGTTATGTAATGCACTTTTATCAAGGAATCTAAGTTGAAAAGCTTTATGAAGTTTCATGCTGGCCTTGCCTAAGTAATTGTTTCAAATAATGAAAAGCTTGCATCAACACATTTCAGCTGTTTCAAGTCTCAGCAGGGAATGGTATCGCTCTCCCCCCCCCCCAATCTCTCTTTCTCTTTCCTCAACGTTACAAGACTTTTCATTTTTAAAATATTGGGCCAAAAGCATGAAATTATTATAAGCACCTGATACATGACATACGTTTTTGAAATTTCATAACCAGCAAAATATATGGGGATGACAGTATAAGTTCTCTGAAATTACTCAAAATGCTCAATTTCTTATTCTTAGTGCATCAAAAGGATAAAAATGCTCAAAGTATTCAGACCTGCTCCCTCTGATCCCTTTATCATTAGAAGGCTTCTTATAGTCTGCCACCCAGTTTGGAAGTAGAGAGTTTACTTCCGTCTGGAAAAAAAACATGGATTACTTTTCAAGACTTGCACGTCATTCAGATGGATGGATAGACAGATGGATGGAATAACTTCCAAGTTTCTTAGCAATACAAACTAAGAATGCTTTCTTAGATCATAAATTTGAGACTGATATCATAATAGCTGTTTCAGGCTGTTATTTCACATTATGAAGGGAATATGAGAGCAAAAGAACTGGATAAATTCATTTTTTACTTTGACTTCAATCTCTGCAGATTTTATGGCTTGAAATCACTTAATATTTTAGATCAGCAACAGAAACTAGATGTATTTGGGTGCCTGCATTGTCTTCTTAGAAAAGAAGTAATGATTACCATCAGAATGCTTCGTTCATAGTCCCTAAACTTGCGTTGTCACAGCATTGTCATGTGACATATCATGACTTTTTCCCTTTGCTAAACCAGGTGTGGGTGTAGCCAGCGCGTGACACATCTAGCCCGCAGGCTGCGAGTTTGACCCTCCTGCCCTAAACCATTCAAATATAGTTCACGAGACAGGAAAAATGTCATGTTCCATACTGCATGTTTGTTGTTAAGATATAATCAGCAACAACAGCTGAATTAAACTACTTTTAGAAAATCAGTTTATTTTCTCATTCCTTACTCTAATATTGTGGGCTCACTGGCAAGGAATATGGCTTTTCCTGTTAAAAGTTGTAGCATCAGTCTTAAGTTTCAATAATGACCTCTGTTGAGACCATGGACAAATGCTGCCAGCCACTGTAAAACATTGGTGGGACCCAAGGGGAGAATCTCATGGGATAAAACACTTTATATGTTTGGTTTTAGAGTGGAGCATGTTACCTTGCCCTTTCTCTGTTTCTCTATTACAGTGATTGTAAGGGAGAAGTAAGTGTAATAGGAATAATGCAAAGGTTCTTTGAAACTCTATTACTGTATGGACTATACAGTAATTGTATTATATTGTATTGACGTCTGCTGAGCTGAGAAGTTCTTATCAGAACATCCAAATAGTTTAGTATATTGATTTTTAGAGATAAGTAAAATATGTCTAGATATTTTATTTAGTTACTTGGCTAAAATTCAGAGTCTATTATCCCCTTGTCTGTGGTACTTATTTTGCATTAATGAACAAAAGGGGGGAGGGGTTAGTAGTACTGGAATTAATATTGTTTCCTTTTTTAAAATACCCAATTTTCTATTGCTGTTTTTAAATCATGGATACTTTGTACTTCTTTTTGGTACAAAATGATAGAGCACACCTGACAATGAAGAAATTCACTTCCAGGTATGTGCAGTGAAAAAGATGTCAAGCAGTAAAAATCAAGAGCCCTTAGAAACAAGATGGCATTATATGGATAATCCAGTTGTTGTTTTTTAGTATATCATCTACCTCATCCCTAGGAAGTGAGAAAATTCAGGTGTAAGGTACATGGATTTGTTTTTTTCCTATAGAAAAGAGAAATAGAGGATTTTAAGGTGCTTATAAATGAAGAAGTAGAGCCTAATAGAGATAGATGGTCTGTAGTTTTACAGTGCAAGAGATTTACTATCTCACATCCAGTCTTTAGAAAAGTATCTTGCAACGGCTATTACAACTAGGAAAAGTCTTGCTCACACCATGGGTTGCCAAGTACAGTACTTGCAACAAGCAATTATTCAAAGCTATACATTGCAAATCAATCCTTACTTTATGTAGTGAATACATAAAGTGAATTATGGGTAAATTATGGTAGTGAAGTATGAGTAAAATTTGGAAGTCTGCTTCTGAGCTTTTGAAATTCCTACTAACCATTTAATTCTCTGACTTTGTCAAGAAAGTGGCAGCCAGTTTATTGTTGGCATAAAGCTGCTTCCTGAGGTTTACTTGCCAGAATAGCAAAACAGATTAGATCAAGAAGTGACATCAAGCAGGACAAATTGGCAAAGATCTACTAAAGAAGACAATGATCAACAAAACTTGTAGGGAGTGATGTTGAAAAGCATTCTTATTCCATACTCTTGCCTAATGCAGTGTTTCTCAACTTTAATAATGTTAAGATGTACAAAGTATGCTTAGGGTGTGCTAGCTGGGGCATTCTGGGAGTTGGAGCCACACATCTTAAAGCTACCAGAGTTGAGAAACATTGACCAAATCAGCTACATGTTGTGAGGCCTACATTATCAGACCCCATCACATTGTTTTCCCTCTACTTAAGAATGCTTCCACTCCTGGCCACGCTGATTCAAAACACACAAAATCCAGGCCAATTAAGTTATAACGTTATAGCAACAAAGCAAAAACTGCAACAAGCTTGGATGTTTTACCTTCCTGAAGAAAAATTCAGCACAAATAATTCAAAATGTCCTGTCTTTTCATTGTCCATAAAAGCAGCTACTCATATGAAACTTAATACAGACTTTGAGGAAAAAATGGAAAGACGCTGCTGTACATGGATTGCTACAATGTTTTTTTTGGGATGGGGAATCAGAGTGAGACTGAAATGCATAAGAACTGAAAGTACGCAGTTACAGATTGGCCATCACACCTTGAGAAGGACTAGAATGACTCTGCTACTAGATTTTCAAGGGCATCAGGTTATTTGTTTGTTGTGTTGACCATGCTTATTTTATGGTGTTCTTTGGCATTCACATCTTCCAAATGACCAGTAATTGTATTGTTTATTTGTAATAGCTTTGCTACTAAAATTTGGTGGCATTGAGACAGGGCTATCTATGACCCCAAAACAATTTGAAGATATGAAATTTTTCTTTAAGCAATGTACCTTTGTTTTCTAAGAACGGAGATATGGGTTTAATGATTAACACAGATTAGACGAGATTGGGAGAACTATACTTAATTTAGGGAACAGGAGATTTGAGACATTATAGGTTGTCTTGAATTATACATTATAAGTATCTCTGGAAGTGTCACACACAGAAGGAGAATCGGGGCTTTTTTTAATCCCAGAATTCATGAATGAATATAAAATTGGACAGTCATCAGCTAGTGAAATGGCCTAAACCAGAGGCCAGTAACCTTTTCAAACAGCAATTGCCTTCACACAGCTTGAACACTGCTGCATACTAATGTACAATTTTCAAAATGGATAAATAAATAACTTTGTAAGTAAATATACAAAGACAAAGATCTTTCAAATTTTCAAAACTTTTTAAAGTTTTGTCATTTTAAAAAAACTTTATTTTAACTTTTGCAGCAGATACCATGTTGCTAATTTTGGACCCATTGTTCCTAGAAAAAAAACAACTGGTACCTTTCTCAAATAAATCACTAACTGTGTTCTGTCATTCTTTAGGATCCATCCTTCCTTATGAAAAAGGGAAAATTATTGTTCCCATACAAAACCTATCCATAGGAGAAGAAGCCACACTCTGGACAAAACATGGAAAAGCAGATCGACTCCAGATTAGAGAACAAGTGAGACCAAGCTATATACTCTGCCCTAATGTATTCAACCTATATGCTGAATATATATTGCTGAAGATTAATAAGAAGATGAGCAAGGTTTTAAAACTGCAGGAGAGAACATCAAAAATCTGCACTATGCTGACTATGCTACTCTGATAGCTAAAATTATAAATGATCTCTAAGCACTCATAATGAAAGTCAAGGAGTAGAGTGAAAAAATGGCAAATAATTAAATACAAAAAAATCAGACTAATGACAATGGGTACAGTTACCAGCTTTAGAATTTACAATGAAGATATTATGTTGGTGGGTAGATTTTGCCATTGAGAATCAACTATCAACACTAAAGGAACCAGCTATCAGAGATATACCCCAGATTAGCTTTTGGTAAAATAGCAACAAAGATCTTAGAAAAAAATATTCAGATGCTATGATATTTTCTATATGCATAAAGATCCAAATCATTTTCTCTGTGATGTTCTATGGAGCAAAAGTTGCAGTTTGATGAAGCTTGATAGAAAAGAGTATTGACACTCCTAAACTTTATTGTTGGAAAAAATCCTTGAGAATGCCAAGAATAGCCAAGAAAGTGAACACATGGTTTATCAAACAAGTTAATCCAGATTTTATTTATTTTTATTCAAGGCATGAGTAGGCTCTAATTATCACATTTTGGACAGATTATGTAAAATCCAGGTCTTTCCAGAAGTCTGTTATGCTGGGAACGGCAGAGAAAAAGAGAAGAGAATGACCAGGAGCAAGATGAATTGATCCAATTATAGTGGCAATGAATGACCCACTGGAAGAGCCTGAAGGGCTAGGCTAAGGACAAATCATCCTGAGAAACGTATCTATATAGTTGCTAAAAGATGACATTGACTTAATGGTACATACACAATCATTCAATCAGGGATTCCTCCTGCTATATACACTCAAACTATAGTTTATTAGAGATGAGAGCAAAAATATTTGAAGTCATAATGAAGTAGACCAGAATAATTCTTTGTTTAAGCTGTGAAATGTTGCAAGTTTGAAAAATACCCAAATGAAATTTATTGGACCGCATCATTGAATATTTTGTTTGATTTTGCAGACAGTAACGTAATCAAATTAAAGGTGAATTGTGAGACTGAAGTATTAAAAGATCTTTATTCTGATAAGGACAGGAGAGAAAACGTTTCCCACAAAAGAAGTTCAGAAATAACAATACTCGAGTGTCTAGTGGGGTGATTGAAAAGAGAGGAAATGGCAAAGAATCATATACAAAAAGCATTAGACACAAACTACTACTGAAGTGGTTCATGCTACATGTTGCTTGGCTGTAAGTCTGAGAAATTCTTCTGCTGCTGGGTCATTATAAATCTGGGCTTTTCCTGCGCAATAGCACTGCTTTCGCTTTCAAGCCTCTCTTTTCATTGCAATGAGGACCTAATTCAATCCTTTAAAATGGTGTTCTGCAATGCATAATTAATCTGGCTTCATAGAGATCTGGACAAAAGACCCCATTCAATCTTCAGCTTCTTCCCTCCCTTCCCCCCCACCCCAAGATATTGTTATTTCTAAAAACTCCTGCCAGCTGGGATGGAAAGAAATTTCAGCACTGTGGGAGAATGAACAAACTGTAGGCCTCCAAGGGATTTGGACTAACTAGCTGACTAAATTGGATTAAGAAAGTATGGAAAAGGAAAGAAGCCAGAGCAGAAGACCCACTGCAAAAACTACAAAACTGCAGGGGAGGCAGTCACTTTATTGCAAATAAGTGAACATTTCTGAAAGGAACAATTTTTATTAAATCAAGATAAAGCAACAATTTAAATCGTGGCAAAATAAACATAATAATCCTTCATGAAAAAGGATATAGCTCTGTTACATTTAGTCCTGCTGGAGGATTCTGAATAATCTGTTTCGAATTGTTGACAAATTTATTTAATGTATACTTTTTAACCTATAGATCTTCAGAACAGATCATTGCTTTTTAGAAAAAAAAATTATACAGTTTACAATTCAAATGTACATAAGATTGTATAAAAAGGAGCACAAAAACATATTAGGGAAAAGAACAGCCCAATAATGCATTATATGAAAAGGGTAACCAAGAATTGGATGCAAAAAGGATGCATAATTCAAGATTGATAGGTATCAGACGTAGTTTTAGCTGACATTTGCACAACAATGCATTATGTTTCCATGTTAAATTTGTCAAGTGACATGCAAATAAAAAATTGAGCAAAACTAATATGATTAGATTTCTTCACCACTGTTTTTAGGACTTGGGGAACTTTTCTGTTCAAGGATATAATAACTTATATTGCTTCCCCAAATATGGGTAGATATGTGACTTTTAAAAATACCCTATACTGCGGGTTTCCTGACTATGCTTTTTTTTCGCAAAAGAACTGGCAAATTATGTTTCATATGACTTTTGATAGTATCTCTTGGAAAACACATGAGTCTACATGCTCCTTCATGACTATTACCCAATAGCCATATTCCATATGCCAAAGAACGAGAGCCCCATTCCTTTGGTGTACTTATTATTATTAAGAAAAGCTTAAATCTTTTTCTAGTTGAGCTTGATGAGTGACATAACAGACACAATCATCTAGTGTTCTTGGCAATAATACAGATTTTTTTTGGCCATCCAAGTACTACCTTGGCCTGCATTGGAAAAAAACACTTTCATACTCTTGTCATTAGAAATTCATTAGCAAGTCCATTGCCTCATCAAGAATCTTCTTAAAGAATAAAAACTATAACTCGTAAACTTTTGACAAGTCTAAAGTCTACAGGTTATACTACCTCCATTAAAGTTGGAAGAGAGCAAATATTCAAAATACAGCATTCAATGGAATTGTCAGTGCTGATTTTATGAGACTGACAGGGCTCTTAATGAAAACACACCAGTTATTCCAATACAGGCACTTCTCCAGTTCAGAAACCCACCCTGCCAAGAGCACTAATATAAAGCATATTGCTACAGTTGCTGCACTGGTGGAGTCCTGTGAGCTTCAAAATGTGAATTCCTCCCTTCCCACACCAGGCCATAGACCATATGGCTCTAATCTAGATTCACTTTGGGAGGGGAGAGGGGCAGGGAACAGCATTCCAAAGGAAGAAAGGAAATGTGTTAGCATTTTTAGTGGCTCTAAAGTGGGCATCCAAAACATTAATAAAAGAAAATCAATAAGAACAAGTCACTCATTGGACCATAATGTTTAACTATATGTATTATCACAACTTAGAACTTCCAGGTTCATGTTTCAGTTACTTCCCCCTTTGACATGCTTAAATCTGCTATCTATGTATGAAAAAATTAATTTTAGTCAAGCATAAATCTATGAAAATGGGGAAATGAATTGGAAACTCTGCCACTTTAGAGACAAAGGTGCCTCTCTTTTTAAAGCACTTTTTATTTCGTTGCTTCCTTGATTTCTCTTGTCTGATGACATTATCTAATTCTTTAACTAGATACCTGAAAAACTGTGAGTCTTTTTCCAACATTTCATTAAATTTTATTCTATTTCTGTGAGCTTTTTGTGCTTAAAAGTTCTCTGCATGAGAAAACTAAAGGGATCTGCTGTCAAAAAAAATGTAATGCCGACTCATACACATAAAATATGGAATTTGACATCTTTTGAAGGGGCTTGGCGTTATCAAGGCTGGGGCTTGGCACAGAGAATGATTGTATGGCTGGAAATAAGTGCAGTGTTATCCATAGAACCTTATATTATTCCATTTCAGGACACCGTGAGTTCTACTTCAGAGAGGATAGTTTTTATTTGAAGAGAAACCTGAAGACAGCTCTCTCTTTGAAGATATCTTCTATTTAAAGACATTCAAGTTGGTCATGTGCAGATAGCTGTAATCTGTCTTGCAGTTTCCTGGAATGTTCCCCCTCCCACTGTAAAAGAAAAGGACTCTTTTTTCCATCTTATTGTCAAGGTACATGAGAAACGTTTTCACATTTGTCCTAGGAGTGTTTTTAACTCCTTTTATTATTAGAGATGACAGAAGGTGTGATTGCTGGCATTAGTTTGATCCATCTTTTCCTCACCCTGAGGCTTCCATCACTGGTCAGTCTGAGAAAGCTCAATAGGGTATGTTCCCTCATAAGCACCTTATTACATTCATGATAATTTATTCAAAATTCTTTTCCCTTTTAAAAGGGCGTTTGAAAGCAAATTCTCTTTCATCAGTTGGCAAGATAACAGTTCTGCCCGATGCTGATTAGCCACTAAAGTGAGCAAGCACAAAGATTCTCTATCACAGCATTCTCCATACTGATTACATTCTTCAGTAAATTAAATTAGATGATTGTCCTGCATGCGCTGTCTGTCTGAGTAACTCCTGCTTTGGTAGTCCTTACTCTTGCTCTGAAATAACCAGAGTGTAAAAGTATTTGGAAACAAAGAGAAGCCAAACTCTGCTTGTGTTGGTTTGTGCATATCACTATTATGTGAGTCACTTGTGAGCTTCATACTGGGTTTGGCCACATAAGCAGTATAAAATCAATGTTATCACAACACAGATAATTGTGGACCTTGGTAATCCAGAAGAAATCAATTAGTCGATTTTATTTCAGTCACAGACTCCCACAGAAGTAATAACATAATTACACTAAAGTAAAAACTAATAAGTCATATTGATAGAATAAAGATAAAAGTATTAATATAAAATTACAGAGTATAAGAATTAAAACACAAAAGAATACTATAAAATTGCAATTAATTTTACAATAAATAATCTAAATGCTATAAATAACTAGGATTGATAATTATAAAAGGACATAATAATGCTAGAATTTATAAAGCAGTGAGAGAAAGAAAGTCTAATACTTGCTGAAGCCTCCCAGGGTTTGTTGGGATTAAAACAATTTTGACCCAACCAATTACAACAACGGAATTGTTGTAAATAGCAAAATAAAATATTTAAAAGCAGAAGAAAAAAAGGAGGAGGAAAAACAGATGAAAAAATATATTGGATTATGGAAACCTAGTTAAGGCTCAGCATTGCTTCCCTTGAAGGAGTTGTTTATGTATAATCACAGCTCTGATAAAGAATTAGGCTATAATGTCTGAAATTCCTGTCACTTGGTCAGCTAGCAAGAGACTAAGGGACAGTAATCAGTTTCCAACCTACCCAGGGATTATGTTATATAGGAGAAAAGGAGCCTACAGAAGTATCAAACAAAATAATACTGTACGTAAAAAGTGGTGTAAGGGTAGATCCCTTCCTAAAAAAAGTTCAGGCATGAAAATGCTAAGAAAAAACTTGAAACTACCTGTTAACCTAAACCAGTGTTTATCAATCTCAGTGACTTTAAGATAGGTGAACTTCAACTCCCAGAATTTACCCAGTTTTGGGAGTTGAAGGCCACTCATTGAGAAACACTGATCTAGATAATAGACAAAAACCATCTCAGCCCAAGAAAATCCAACTCTAAAAAACAAATCAGGAGAAGGAAAATTCCATCTTAAGTGGGTTTTAAGAATGGACAGGAACATTTCATTTTGTTTTTATTCAGTTGACTTCTGTTTTGACAGAATAGAATATCTCTTATTAGCTTGGCTTCTCTTTTGAGAAAAAGTACTCTGAAACAGAAGATGTTTGGAAAAGTAGGGAGGGGAAATGGTTTTTCTAGGGTAATGAAGCCAGCAACAAGAGGCAGGTCAGGATTACATGATTATTTTATTATTTTAATATGAGTTGTTTCTTTGTATTCTTAATCTTATTGTATTCTGTGTGTATCTGGATGTGTATTTCTGCCTGGAAATTTAGCTAAATGTAAAGTTTACAGGAGTTGTGATAATTTCTTTTTTATTTTGTTTTGTTTTGTTTCTTTTTCATTTCTTTCATTGTTTTCAACATCCGTTTAGTTTCTTAATCTTAAATTATTATTATTATATGCACAACAATGTGAAATCACACTAGCCAGTTGTTTAGTTAGTGTTGGCCTTCATACTCACTTTCTTTCCAAGAACCTAGGACATCATAATGTATGGTGGTATATGTGCAGATCTGAGCAATAGCCTTTTGTAATTGACAGATGGAAATGTTGTCAATGAGCAGATTTTCTAAGTACCATCCAAGATAGTTTCATATGGAACCCAGTGTGCCAAATTCCACTGGGACTACCATACCTGGTGTATGCCATAATCTTTCAACTTTGATTTTCAGATCTTGATGCTCTTTGATCTTCTCCAATTCTTTGTCATCTATTATACTATGCCCTGGTTTTGCCACATCAATTAACCACAATTTCTTCTTTCCGATCAAAATTAAATATGGTGTGCTTTGAGCCAAGACTTCATCAGTTTGTATTTGGAAGTCCCACAATATTTTAACCAGCTCATTTTTACTACTCTTTCAACTCTATATTCCAACCAATTTTTCATTACTAGCAGATGATAATTTTTAACCTGTGTTCCAGTGAATAATTTTGGTGATTGTGTTTTGCCAATGTTTATAATTGGTTTGTGTGATCTTGTTTTTTCTGCTTCTTAGAACAATTTTTCAATTCTGGCTTTGATTATTTTGAATAGTAATGTTTTTTAGTACCAAAATCAAGCCTTCAGTTCCTTTTTTTAAAGGAACTTTTAAAAACTTTTAAACTTTTTAAAGGAACTTTTTAAAGTTGTAAGACGCTATCAGTTTTTATCTTTATCCTCTTTCCCCTCAATTGTTTATAGAAATTGATCATGTAGCCAACATTCTGTTCATGTTTTACTATGTTATTTTTATATTCACATTTTTCCTGTAAATTTACTAAGTTCCAATTTTTAACTTGCATCAATGCTTGTTCTTGACTGCTTTTTACATAATCAACCAATGCATGCTTTTCTTCTTCAACAATTTGAGTTGAAGTAAACTTCTGCCTCCATTTTTGTGCAGCAGATATAATCAATCAATATCACTATGGGGATATAAATACATCATGAATGCTCATGAGTTTTCTTGTTTTTCAAGCCAAACTGTACAACACAATTTGTGTCCAGTTGATAATTACAACCGTTCATCATATCAAAGGCTTTATGGTGTTTCCACCTTTCAGTTTTGAATGATTTTGCTGATAAATGATTTTGCTTGCACGAAGCATGGTACTTTAGCATGCTTCATAATAAACAATACCCTTTGGTACTGCTTATGCTAAATCCAGAGGATTTAGATTCAGTTCCATGAG
>JANHFL010002021.1:267933-278236 GCA_032468155.1 Oxyrhabdium leporinum | reverse complement strand
AAGGGGGCTTTTCCTTTTCCCCTGCTCCTTGTAGTTCCCTCGCGCCGGCCTCTCCTTTGCAGCACAGCGGTCCACCCCGCTGAGCCCAATGGTGAGCTCCATGGCGCCTAAGCAGGGGCCAGGTCACCACCCTGACTGTCCCCGGAGCTTGCATGCTTCCAGCTGCTGCTACGGGGGGGGGGGAGAGAATCATAAAGGGACAGGCTGCGGCTGCTCCCAGCTCGGTTCTGGGTGGCAAAGAGGGGATGGCCGGAGGCCCTTAGCTCCAGTGAAAAGTGGTGCCAGAAGCCTCCAGCCGCAACTTCTGTGCCTTCTTTTTTCCCAATTATCCTTCAGCATCGCCGTCTCTACAGCATCGGTTATGTGACTGTGTCAGCGTGGCAAAACCAACGACACTCACAGCAAGGTGCCAGCACCCCACCTCTACGTGAGTGATGTTGAGTTGGCCACACCCACTGAGTCACATGACCCCCCCACCAAGCCATGCCCATAGAACCGGTGGTGAAAAAAAAATAGATTTCACCACTCTGTTAGAAGGGTTTGTAGACAAAACAACATTTTTTAAAAATGTGTCAAGGCCATCCTGACCGAGCACCTGGAAGAGGAGTGACAAGAAGAAAGGGAATGATGGGTATAGAAATGGATAGGGGAATGTGACCTATGATGATGCAGAAAAGGTGGATCTTTGATTCTCTTTTGGATGTGGAAAACCTTGGGCCTTCAGGTTCATGTTTTTCCCAGATGTGCCAACATGGTTTCTCTAATCAATTCTTATTTGGATAAATCTTTATCTGAGTGCTGAGTGAGTTATTGGAACTTGGATGGAAAACTGAAACCTGGACCTATAGAGGTAGTCCTCAACATACCACCAACTGTTTAGTCACCGTTTGAAGTGACAATGTCATTAAAAATGGTGACTTATGACTATTTTTCATGCTTATAACCATTGCAGCATCCCCGAGGGTCAAATGCTCAAAATTCAAACACTTAACAACTGACTCATATTTATGATGGTTGCGATGTCCCAGCATCACGTGATCCCCCTTTTCCGTCCTTCTGACAAACAATGTCAATGGAAAAGCCAGATTCGCTTAAAAGCCATGTTACTAACTTAACAACTGCAGTGATTCACTTAACAACCAAGGCAAGAAAGATAGTAAAGTGGGCAAAACTCACAAATGTCTCAAAATCAGAAATGTTGGGCTCACATTGTGGTCATACATCGAGGACTACCTGTATTATAAACTATAGCAATAGCAATAACACTTGGACTTATATACAGCTTCACAGTGC
This sequence comes from Oxyrhabdium leporinum, assembly GCA_032468155.1. Lineage (NCBI taxonomy): Eukaryota > Metazoa > Chordata > Lepidosauria > Squamata > Cyclocoridae > Oxyrhabdium > Oxyrhabdium leporinum. The sequence goes on along the minus strand of JANHFL010002021.1, from coordinate 276,943 downwards.
TTTACAGCTCTCTCTAAGCGGTTTACAGAGTCAGTACATTGCCCCCAACAATCCGGGCCCTCATTTTACCAACCTCAGAAGGATGGAAGGCTGACTCAACTTTGAGGCAGTCAGGATCAAACTACTAGCAGTGGGCAGAATTAGTCTGCAATACTGCATTCTATCCACTGAGCCAAGAAGGCATTGACTTTGCAAAGGATTTGAACACATTGTAAGTGGGAAAACAAAGTCCAAACACTCATGATTGGCTTTTCCATGTGGAATAGAGAGGGTACACTCTGGTTCTTTTGCCTAAGATTTACTTCAGGTAGCCTTACCAGTGGTGAGGTCTATATTTCTTCAAGTTTTATTTTGCGTCCTTCCACCAACTATAAAGTCAAATGGTGTTTTTAAGTCTGAAATTATTGCCAGTTCAATTCTGATTGGGTCGCACAAAGTGTCACCGACAGTGCAATCCTCTAAATTTCATCTCATTGCTACTACGTATGAGTGGTACTGGAACTATTCTTCCACACATTGTCTCAATTTAAGGTCCCTTTCCTTTTATACATTGCATTCTGGATGGCTTTCTTGACTTCGGCATTCCGAAGTGTGTATATGAAAGGATTCAGCATTGGGGTAAGAGTGGTGTTCAAGACTGCCACAGTCTTTGTCACGTGGTTTGAGGACTGGATGTTGGGCCTCACGTACATGAAGACAAGAGCTCCATACAATATGGACACCACCAACAGGTGTGATGTGCAGGTGGAGAATGCCTTCTTCCGCCCCACGGCAGAGGGAATGCGCAGGACAGTGGCAATGATGAAAATGTAGGACAGAACCATGAGAAGCAAGGTTATAATCACAATTACAAAGGCAGTCAACAGTCTGAGAGACTCGATGAGATGGGTATCTGCACAAACAAGGCTCAACAGAGGACCGATATCGCAGAAGAAACTGTCAACCAGATTGGACCCACAAAACGGCAATCTCCAAACCATAAAATAATGAAAAAAGATAATCACAAAGGCAGCATACCAGGTGGCCAAAGACATTTGAAGGCACACATGCTTGGACATCATGATGGGATACTGAAGGGGCTTGCAGATTGCCAGACAGCGGTCGAAGGCCATAGCTGTGAGGATGAAGAGCTCCGTACTACCAAAACAGAAGTGAAAAAACCCTTGAGTAAGGCAGCAGTGGAAGCAGATGGTGGTCTTGGTTTGTATAAACGTTTGCAGTAATTTGGGTACCACAGTGGAGGTATAGCAGATCTCCAGGAAAGCAAGGTTGCCCAGGAAGATGTACATCGGTGTCTGAAGTCTCGGCTCAATTATGACGATGAGGAGGATGAAGCCATTCCCCAGGATGGTTACAAGGTACATGAAGAGACCCACCACAAAGAAGACTCGGTGAAAATCATACAGAAAAGGAATTCCTAATAGGATAAATTCAGCTACTCTGGACATATTCTTAGGCTCCATCATTTCAAAATTGTCAATGATTTCTCAGCGGTAGCTCAGATGACATCTAGCATTTCAAAAAAATATTGCTAACACGTACCTTACGTGTATAAATCAAAGTTAAGATACAGAAACAAATGAAGAAAAAAAAATCCCAAAAAAGGAAGGAAGGGTGGAGGAAGAAAGCACGGTGCATTAAAACTTCTGAAATGTTCTATTTATCTAAATTTGTCTGTCTGGAAAACTGACTATCACCTTCAAATTGAATGAAAAAAGGAAATGCATTTTATCATTTGCAATATATTATGCCAAGAAGTGTATGAAAAGTCACTATGCTAATGTTAAAATTCAGCTGCACCACATTATATTTCAGTGTATATTTCAGAAGTTACACTGGCCATCTTCTTTTTTTTCCTGAAATAAAAGAAGAAAACATTTAAGCAGGAAGATATCTTACTAAATAAAGGAGAGCTTAAAGATGCTTTTTCAAAAGGCAATTTTTTTTTCTTGAAGATGTTTTGCTTCTCATTCAAGATATTTCATCAGTTCTAACTAGATGGCATTGGGGGGGGGGGTACTGTTAGTTCTTCTTGTCAGAATTAATCCTTCCACCTCCCCCACCATCCAGTCAGAACTGATGAAGCTTCTTGGATGAGAAGCAAAAGGTCTTCAAGCTAAAAGAAAGAAAGTCCAGTTGCCTTTTGAAAAAGCAGCCATGAGACAACTATGATCTGGATGACTGAGAATTTCCATAGATAAAGAAAGAAAGATGGTTAATTGGGGAGGCATCAAATGATAGTTTGACATACAGGACTGACTTCTGAAATCTCAGAGGGGAATAGGTTTTAGATGTTCAGATTAGGATTGCTAAAAAAGCAAAAGAAAAACTAAAAAAAGTATAGTTATGGAAAGAGCAATATATTGATTTTATCTAAATAATCAGACAAAGTTTTACCAACACCAGTCTTATTCTTTGAACCTGGAAAGTGCTACCGTAAACCTTTGCAGCAATCTCAGTGCTTTGTGAGGGCCAATCAGATCAAAGAAATACAAATAAAATTGTCCAGTCTCCAGGTTCACAATTTTTATGTATATAAAAAAAAAGGTAGATATTTTGAGGGTGGGGAAAATACAAAGCATCTTAAACCAGCGATTAAGGAAACAGTCCAAAGACCTGGGAGTTTTTGCATAACAGAATAGCTAGCTCTTAATTTGAGCTGATTCTCTTTTGGGACAACTGTTTTTTGAGTGTTTTCACTTGTTATTGTTATTATTTGACTGGGAGGAGGACGATTGCAATTGCCTGGAAATAGGATTTGGGAATTTTGAACCTTGACTTACCTTGAGTTCAAATAATTTTAGCTCTAAGCAGCTTTGCTTTTAAACTTAGCCTCTGTAATTCCATATCTCTGTCTCATCTTACTTTTTTTTTTTGGGGGGGGGAGGGAGGAGAGAAGTGGGGAGGAAAGGAGAAAGTGATTTGAGTGTTAAAAAAGAATAACTGATAGGACTGTGCAGTGTAAAAGTTAAAAAGAAATTCAGGGTGTGGTTCTTTGCATCTTTGAGACTCTGAATGCTGTGCTTCCTTCCCTTGACTCAAAGTAGTTGTATCCTTCTCTGGGATCTTTGTGTTACCACTCCCACATGAGATTCCAGGTAAAGACTCCATTGTCTGAAACAGCCCCAAAGCCAAATAATTCCTAAAGACTTCAATCTTTAAGCAGGTTGCAGATAGTAACCTATCTTTTAAGTTTCTAAAGAGGAACTATTTTCTCTCACTTTTTCAGTTCTGAAGAATTTTCTTGAATAAGAAGTGAAATGTTTTCAAGCAAAACAAGAAAATCCAGTTGCCTTTACAAAGAAAGCACCTTTGAGATGTGGGAAGCCCACCCACCCCTCACCCACCCCAGAAGAATGAAATATTTTGAGGAATATTTTAAAAAGGCAGAATATTATATTTCCTTAGATGAGAAATGGAAAAAACATGTGTGGTTTTTTTTAGAGGCAGGAAGCATCCCCAGACTCCCTGCCCTCAAGCAGAAATGAGGAGGCACTTTTTAGAAATGCAGATTTGGTAATCCATTCAAGACAGGATATTTTGAAACTCCCTGCAGCAAAGTCTGAACAAAGGCATAATGGTAGGATTAGCCCCTTACTCAAGATCCAAACTAGGACAAAGCCATTAAGACACAATAGGAATTGCCCAACACCTTTTCAGAACACAAGCCCCTTCATTGCATCACTCCAGAGCAGTCCAAACTTCCTCTTTGCCATAAGCGTGGGTGACACACACACTGTTACTTGCAGGGACAAACATGACCTGGATGACTGAAGATCTCCATACAGGGATTTCTTTAAAAAGGACAGTTATGGATGTCTTTATCTATAATTCTACATTTGTAAAATAAGCCGGCCAATTCCAAATTATAGAATCCTAAAATGATGGAGCAGGTGGGATTCTCCTTCTCTCTGTGTATCTCTCCCTCTTTTCGACCATCGCATCGACAACTGCTAGAATCAGAGAGCCCATGAAACTCCTGTTCCTCCATGGCTAGATCTTAGTAGAGGGATCTCCATAGTAGGATTTAGCCGAACAATGCAATGTCCTTTTTTAAAAATGTCTCTGAGTTCTACACCTTAAATCCCCAGCAATTTCATTGTTACATCTATTAAGTAGGTTCTCCTTCATTTAGAAGACCTCCAAGGCTCCTTCCAGCTCTATTCTGATTCTGATTCTGATCCACCTGTTTTGAACCTGAGATTTTAAGTTAGGTACAGCCTTGCCAATTTCCATCCAGCAAAGTTGTATGTGTTTGGCTGATATATTTAATCTCAATAAGAAGAACCTGCACTCATGATGCAGAAACTTGCTTAGATTGACATTTTAACAGGATGTATACAAAGTTGTCAACAACAATATGTTCAACAAGAAAAATATAGAATCTCCTTTCTTACCTTTCTGGCCATCAAGAACTATGTTGTGAAGATAATTTTAACACAGAAAGATTCTACATATAACTCTCTTCCCTAAGACAGAGTAGTCAGAACATTTTATTTCCTTAATAGCTCCTCAGGGATATTGTGACTGATGTAATAGTTTCCCTTAGGCCAATTAGTAGTTTATGGATAGATGTCTTCAAAGAACAACTGTCAGCATTCCATCTAAGTTCCAATAGATCACTCAGCACTCAGATAAGAATAAATCCAAGTAAGAGTTTATTAAAGAAACCATGTTGGCACATCTGAGAAAAACCTGAATTGGATGGTCCAGGTTTTTCCACACCCAAAATAGAAATTCAGAACCACCTTCTTTTGACCATCATCAATCACATTCCCTAATCCTAGGTTATACCCAGTATTCCTTCTTCCATCTTGGCACTCCTCTTCCAGGTGCTGTAGAGAGCGGCCTTGACATTCCTAGATAGGCTATTGTTTTGACTACAACCCCTCTAACTGCCATGAGAAAGTACTCCCTTTCTATTTCTCATGTGTAATTATGTGGCAGCCTGCAGAGGCCTCGGTTTCATGGCTTCCAAGGCTGACAGGGATCTTAGTTTTTGAGATTGTAGCCGATACTGTTTTTTCTATTCTTTTATTGACTATGAGGACTAGTCCATTTCTTCTAAGGTATTCTTCCCTACAGTAGTAGATATAATGGTCATCTGAATTAAATTTGCCCATTCTCATACACTTTATTTCACTGATTCCCAAGATGTTGATATTCAATCTTGCCATCTCATGTTTGACCACATCCAGCTTATCTTGATTCCTAGATCTTACATTCCAGGTTCCTATGCATTGAACTTTACAGCATCAGCTTTTCTTTCATCAACAGACATATTGACAGTTGAGTGTCCTTTCAGCTTTGGCCTAGCCACTTAATTTTTTTCTGGCATTACTTTGGTTACCATTTCCTTCTCCAGTGGACCATGTTTTATCAGAATTCTCCGCTATGACTTGTCAAATTTGGGTAGCCCTGCATGACTTAGCTCATATCTTCTTTAAGCTGCAGAAGCCCCTTGCCACAATAAGGCAGTGATCATGAAGGAATCTTTCATTAGATTTTAGCACAAACCTGCAGCCTCCTTTCTGAAATTGTCTATTCTAGTCACATATAGTTCAGTATATGAATCAGCTACTATAGCTTGTAAATCGTTGTTTGTAGCACAGCCTTCGGTACTAACCTGGCCAGGATGATTTATCCAATTAACCATGGGTAAAATAAATCACACTGTAGAGCAATAAGTGAGCATGGCTCCAATATATCTCAAACATTTGGGAAAATACTAGATTGAATTGTATGAGATTAGTCTTTCTCAGACTTCATGATTTCCCCCCCCCCCGGTGTGTGTGTGTGTGTGTAATAATGCCTATTATTACAGTAGTATAATATTTATTGTAGTTTTAGTATGGAAGACTGCCAGCAACACTGAAAGAAAACAAGTAGAGTATGTGTGTTTACTTAGTCAAAGTTATGCTGCATTAATTGTGTAGACAGCTGGTTCTGACATTGTTCACACTAATACAATTAAAAATTGATAGTGCTCCAGCTTAGCTATAAATGGGAGCAGGCTAATGGATTGTATTAACATGGCCATCCAGAACTAGCCCTGGCTAAGGGACTCTACTTAATAACTTTCTAATTGCAGCTGCTGTGTAAGTTGAGTTACTTAGTCAACTGACAGGTTTACATTTTCTTATAGACTAGCTGCTATTCTGTGTATTAGCTCTACACAAGAATTGTAAACAGAAATAATTAGTTTGCTTTTTAAGCTTTCCCAAATGGTTTGAATCAATAGGAGAATGGATCAACACCAAACCTCCATGTGAGCATTTTTAACCTCCATTGATTTCTTCTTTGGTAAAACAACGGAAGCTATGTTGGCTGACCAATTTTAAAGTTAAAGGTGAATAGAACTTTAAGTGATATTGTATTAGTTATTTAGTCCTGAAGAGCATGATAGATGACAGAGAGACAGACAGACAGACAGAGACAGACAGACAGACAATAGATTCCAGAAGCTACCTGATGCCCATTAGATATTTGTGATTATTGTTTTTTAAAAGAAAGACGGCAGTTCAAATCCACCCTAGTTCAATTCCCAGGACTAAGAAATCTGCTGTAACTATTTTGACTTTCAGGAAAGGTGGTATCATGGAAAAGTATACAACAGAAAGCTAATTGTGGCATAGATGAACTTATCACTTTCTTCCAGCTCTTGCTTTCTCTTGTAATATTTTCAGTCAAATAGGAAATTGAGATCTAAAACTGTAAATGTTTATTCACTTCTTTTTTATGCCACTGGCGACCAAATAGTATTAAGCCTAAATGTAGAACTTGATAGTGCCTAATACAATTGTTCACTTTCCAATAATAATTAACTTTTTTTCTAGTTGTGCAGTTTAAGAATGTGATTCCCAGTGTATGATTCTCAGATTATATCTTCCTTTAAGGATTTCTTGTTTCCACATTTCTCTGCTTCTGTGCTTTTCTTTGAGAGTCAGTTTGGCATAGAAATCAGTAAGAATTCAAGTCTCAGATATGAAGCCAGCTGCATGACCTTGAACCAATTACACTCTCAGCCTTGGGAAGAAGACTACAGCAAATAACTTTCAAAATCATGCCAAGAAAACTGTTGGGAACAGTCCAGCAATGGCCAGGAATCAAAAACATACCCCTACAAACACACTCACATATACATGTACATGCCCATGTTTTTTAAATTCGGTAAGGCACAGAAGCATAATCTTCTTCCAAGATGGCCACTTGACCTTAAGAATAAAAAATCATACCTACAGTATGTTGCTTTCTTCCTCCCCTCCAAAACACTAAAAATACTTTGTCCCTCGGGTGGGAAATCCATCCACATAAGACAAGATTTTCAGTATTTTATCCTTATTGCTTTCCCCTTAATAAGCCAAATTTCCATTTCCTCTGAACTTCCTTGGGTAGCTTATATGGGGCAAACCATCAAATCATCTAGTTACTCATTCCAGTTTGTGCCAAGTCTTTATATTTAAAAACCTGGGACTGTGATGTCAGGGATATGTTAAACACCTTTTTGCCTCTATGACAGATACTGTAGCATGGAAAACATGCTTTGTAGCCCAGGATCCTTATCTTCATCCTATAAAATAAGATTTCCCTTTGACTACTTGGAATATATTACTTGACTTCTGTTTTTCTCCTGAGCTGTATAAACGAAGGAGAAAGTAATCATACACTTGCTTTCCGATCCAGCCACTATGTGACTCTTTATCCAACAACACCCTGAGGGGGAACAAGTGCTGTGATACATGCAAAGGTCAGCAACAAGTAGACCTCTTTACAGTTTAATACGGCTACTGATAGTTAGCTTGTGTTCCTGGCTGGAAGACAGATAGAACACTCTGTGTATAAAATAGAATTCATCACAGGAGAGGAAATTCACTCCAGGGCAGTGGAATAGAATGAGATCCATGCAATAGATTTAAAAGTGCACACACCTCTTACCCTTGGATCAGGCTTTTTCATCCATCTGAATGCACAGCTGACAATTACAACTGTTCTGTTTGGAATAAATTCCCAGACAGAAGAGACTTGTTTCCTGCATTGTACTATGTTAAAGTTTGTTGAAAGTTGGTTTATTGAATAAGCTACAGTTGGTTGGGCTGATATGCTTTAACCATAAAGCATAATATACAAACCACGGTGTCTGAGTTATGAATAAATGATGTAATAAGTTTTGTTTTTGTGCTGGCGTGTCACAGACTTTGACACTGGTTGGAACTGAGAAGGAGTGACTGGCCCAAGGTCATCCAACTGACTGTTGCCTAAGGGAGAACTAGAATCTTCCAAGAGTAGCATCTTAACCACTACTCTACACTTGCTCTTTTGCTGTCATATTATACATTACAATTTAGTAATAACTTGAGGAAAAGGCAACACCCAAGAGTTTTTGGGTCCACCACTGCCCTGAGGTCTATCATATTTCCCATAGTTGCTTATCATTCTCTCATATCCCCTGTAGGAGTTTGGTTCCATTCCTCTATATCAGACTGTTTCAACTCAATAACATTTGAGAGATTTTCACATATTTGCCCTTGCATGAAATGGACAATATTTCTGTGAAGCCCAGATTTCCTTAGATATTACAAAAAGCTGAATTTGTTTGTCTTCATGTTGTAGACTTGCTTGTATGTCAAATAATTTTCTAACTGCATGACATACTTGCACTTTGACTTCAGTTGAATAAACAGCTAGATATTCTCCTGTAGAATTTCTGATACACAGTGCTTCTTGCAGTGATAGCAAATCCAGATAGTGAAGCAGCAAAGGAGTTAGTATGGGATTCTTATTGTGGAATACAGTTTTTGCTTTCTGCTAAATCTAATAATATTCAGGTACCTGAAAGTTGTACTTTGGACTCATGTTTCCACAAAATATTTGTATAAAATCTGGAAGTTTATTATATTTATAAATTTATATAATATAAATTTATATTAAATTTAATATAAATTTAAAAAAAAAAAAAAAAAAAAAGATCATCCAGCTGATTTTTCCCCAGTCTTGCTACTTTTTCATGAAT
>JANHFL010002021.1:97867-108244 GCA_032468155.1 Oxyrhabdium leporinum | reverse complement strand
TAATTGCTTGGTAAACTTATATAGGCTGCTAAGCCTATGCTGGGGTGGGGAGGCAAGATGAATAGTGATTGGGCGAGTGGTGGGTGGGTGCGTGGGGTGGGGCCAGCCAGAGGTGGGTGATATTTGCTGGTTCTCCGAATCAATCAAAATTCGCCCAAACCGGTGCAAACCGGTTAGATTTTACCTCTGTTGCAGACCCCTGAACTAGTCCAATCCCCTGCCCAAGCAGGAGACCCTAAAACATTTCTGACAAATGGCAGTCCAAAATAAGAGAAGAAAAAGATTTTACTCCATGAGGATAAACTTGAGGGAGTGATTTAAATCCAATGAAGTAATTGGAGTTAATTGGATTTTTAGTAGTGTGATATATATAACTGAATAAAAGCTTTAGTGTAGTTTTGTGAAGAGTTTTCCCCGCTTTATATATAATATTTCAGTAATTTTTACGGTTTATAAAATATCAAAAACTAGAAAAAGTGTTTTCTCCCTCTAGGGTTAAAAAAATTGAAATAATATAGCAAATTCTTTTAAAATAAATTGTGAGAGTTTAGAAAGATGAATGAGTGAAGAGAAACATATACTATTCCCCACAGCAAAGAGAAACAGAGATGGTTAAATTAACTCTTTTATCCTCTTTTATCTGAAGAAGAGAATATATTTAATTTTGTTTCTATTTGGAAATTGCTCTGGATTTTGTGCTTGCAATGGAAAAAAATGAAACTTATATTTTGTTTTTGCTGATTAGATAGGTTGGTTGCTATAGAAATGGCGTATATACTGTTGTCTAAAAGTAAAAAGTTGAGGTTGTAATGTTATATTCTACTGTGCTAAAGAGAGTTGGAAGTTTTCTTTCCTTTTCCCTCTTTACACAATATTTTCTTTTTTTTTCCTTTTCCCCTGCCCCCTAGATTCCTATTATTTTTTAAAAAAATTCTTTTTATTTTATACTTTGATAAACTAATAAAAATAATAAGAAAAAGATATACTTCTAGTCATATATATCCAAACTCAGATATAAAATAACTGTTTAACTCTACATTATTTATTTGTATCCCAACTTTATTATTTTTAAAAAATAACTCAAGATGAAGAACATATACAACACACTTTCCTCCTCTTATTTTCCCTACAACAAGAACCTGCGGCTCTTTTGGCCCTCTGCTATGGCTCCCTGTCAGCTGATCCCACCACTGGGTGGCCCCTCCCCTCCCAGTCACTCCTCGCCTGGCCTGAGAAGGTAAGGGCAACGGTGGGGGATGGAGACTTGTTCCATATTCCAGAGCGGGAGTGAAGTGCCCCTGTACTTGCCTTTGTGTGGCAACTGCATTCTGCCTTTGTTGCAATACATTTGCACTCTAGGCAGCCCTCGCCTCCTGCTGCTTTGGGCTTGGAGCTGTTGCTGCCTCCATGACCTGCTGTCGTAGCACCTTGCACAGCACAATGAAATTTAGTGTGCTTCACAATGGGGGAGATGTGGTCCCCTCCTCCTCCTGGACCCCATTACGATACGGACCCACAATGTGATCCTGCCCCACTTGCCCTTGGCAACAGCAGCATGAGAGAGAGAGAGGGAGAAACAGAGAGAGAGACAGAGAGAGAGAAAGAGAGTCAGAGAAAGAGACAGAGAGAAAGAGCAAGAGAGAGACATACACACAGACAGACAAAGAGAGAGACAGAGAGAGACAGAGAGAGAGAAAGAGCACGAGAGAGAGAGAGAGAGACACACAGAGAGAAAGGGACAGAGATAGAGACAGACACACACACACAGAGAGAGACCGAAAGACAGAGACACAGTGAGAGAGAGACACAGTGAGAGAAAGAGAGAAAGAGAGAGGGAGAATGAGAGACAGAGACACAGAGAGAAAGAGAGAGAGAGAAAGAGAGACAGAGAGACAGAGAGAAAGAGACAGAGTGAGAGATAGACAGAGCAAGAGAGAGAGACAGAGTGTGTGTGAGAGAGAAACAGAGAGAGAGAATGAGAGACAGAAACACAGAGAGAGAGACAGAGAGAAAGGGAGACAGAGAGAGAGAGACAGAGTGAGAGACACAGAGCGAGAGAGAGACACAGAGTGAAAGAGAGAGACAAAGAGAGAAAGAGAGATAGAGACAGAAAGAGAGACAGAGAGGGAGAGACAGAGACAGACAGACACAAAGAGAGAGAGAAACACAGACAGACACACAGACAGACACACAGAGAGAAAGAGAGAGTCAGAGAGAGAGAAAGAGCATTGGGGGACACACAGAGAGAGAGAGAGAGAAAGAAAGGGACAGAGAAACAGAGACAGAGAAAGAGAGAGAGCGCACACAAGAGAAAGGGACAGAGATACACACACACACAAACAGAGACAGAGCGAGAGAGAGACACAGAGTGAGAGAAAGAGAGAGAGAGAGGGAGACAGACAGACACACACACACACACAACAGAGAGGCAGAGTGTGTGTGTGAGAGAAAGAAACAGAGATAGAATGAGACACAGAGAAAGACAGATAGACAGAGACAGAGAGATAGAGATACAGACAGAGAGAGAGAAGGGGGGGGAGGGAAGGAGGGAGGGAGAGTGTGAGTGAACAACACACCTGAGGCCCGGTGTGGCAAGAGGTGGATGGGAGGGGAGGGGTGAGGCAGGGCCAGACAGGGCAAATAATTTAACAACCTGTTTTCTGCCCTAATGACTGGCTGGGTAGGCGTAGCTGGGGGTGGTGGTGTCATGTGACTGGGTGGGAGTGATTGATGTTGAGTTGGCCACGCCCACCCAGTCACACCGGTTGTTAAATTATTGGCTCCTGGTGTTTTCTTTTCTGTGGAAAATGGGTACAAATGGCTCTTTGAGTGTTTAAGGTTGCAATCATTTAGCTGGCTTTTATGCCTAAGGCGGAACTAGAACTCATGAACTCTTACTTTCCAGTCTGCTGCCTTAACGTCTAGACCAAAATAGCTCTTATAATTATGTATTGTGTACTTTAAATATTATGAACCTAATCATATTAATTATAAAACAATGTTCTAAGGTATGCATGAAACTGTCTGCTACAATAACATTTTAGGGACTCACAACCTGTCCAAATCATTTTGCCCAATTACTCAAACATATTAACAGTCATGAATATTACAAATTTTATCTAGTCTATATGCTGACAAATCTCATGTGGCAAGAATTTTTGGCCACCTACTTGATTTCATAAATAATCTTACCATAGAGTTGGTGTTGTCATTCTTTTTTATTTATTCCCAAATGTTTAGCAAATTAATTTATAATGTCTTATTTTCTAGAAATCTAACATGCAGATGGTTTATGAAATAGAAATTTTCTATATTTGGACACAAAGATATATTGCCTTTTTTGTCTTTGAATATAAAATCGTGGAAAAACTGCATATATGATCATGTAAAAGAATCCCAAACGCAGTCAGTAGAGTTATTTTTCAGTCTCTTTTTCAAGGTTCACAACTAAATAAAAAGCATTTTCCTCAAATTAAAAAATATTATCTGTAGCAACTCACATTTAAAAGTTAAATTTGACAGGATTCTTGATTAGGGAAGGTGTAATATATTGGAATGGAATGGAATGGAATGGAATGGAATGGAATGGAATAGAATAGAATAGCTGGAAGGGACCTTGGAGGTCTTCTAGTCCAGCCTCCTGCTCAAGCAGGAGAATCTAACCATTTTAGATAAGTAACTGTCTAGACTCTTCTTAAAAACATCCTGTGATGGAGCACCCACGATTTCTGCAGGCATGCTGTTTCTCTGGTTAATTGTCCACACTGTTGGGAAGTTTCTCCTTTATTCCAGGTTGCTTTTCTCTTTGATTAGTTTCCAATCATTGTTTCTTATCTTGCCCTCTGGTGCTTTGGAGAATAATTTGACCCCCTCTTCTTTATGGCAGCCCCTCAAATACTGGAATACTGCTATCATGTCATCCCTAATTCTTTTTTTCTTTAGACTAGCCAAACCCAAATCCTGCAGCCATTCTGCATATATTTTAGTCTCCAGGCCATTGATCATCTTAGTTGCTTTTCTCTGAACTTTTTCCAAGGTCTCAACATCTTTCTTGTAGTATGGTGACCAAAATTGGTTGCAGTATTCCAGGTGTGTTCTTACTAAGGTTGTATAAAATGGTACCAGTACTTCACATGATCTTGATTCTATTCATCTGTTTATACAACCCAGGATTGTATTAGATTTTTTGGCTGCTGCTAAACACTGCTGGCTCATATTCAAGTGATCATCCACTAGGACTCCAAGGTCCCTCTCACAGTTAATCTTTTTGAGCCAGGTCTCTCCTAATCTGTACTTATACACTTGATTTTTCCTGCCAAACTGTAAAACTTTGCTTTTCTCCCCATTGAAATTCATTTTGTTGGATAGGGCTCACTATCCTTTTGCATTCTGGGAACTACTAGAAGAACATGAATTATGGCTGGATTGACAAATATACCCCAACATATAATCTTTATATACTGTTGCTGCGCTCTAGCCCCACCTAGTGGCCAGAGAGACAAAATACCAAGTATATTGTTTGAAGGTGATCCCACCCCATTACCCATCAGCTCGCACTCTCAAAACAAGTGCACACTGGGCAGCCAGACTCCATTTCCTTTAACATTTGGAGAAGGCAGAAGCACAAAGAAGAATCCATCTTAATCTGTGTCACATGGTCATCCAAGGACAAACCCACATCCCACACACAGAGGATCGCTGGTGAAAATTAAATTGCTTGTATTTATTAATTGTTATGTTCAGCAGTAACTTAATACTGCCTATCTTGTATTTGGTTCTCATTGTATATATCCCTATTTTCCCCAGTTTCACCATATGCTGTTCTTTCAATAAAGCATTCACATCTATGCACACAGTCTGTTTTATTGGAGGATGGGTTGGTTTAGCTGCATGTTGAGCTGCACACAGGCTAACATGGAGTGAGGACAGAACACCGTCTAAAACAGGGTAACACACCTGTTTGGCTTTGTCACCACTATCCTGGGGGGAGATTGAAGGACTGCACTGATGTCAGCCTTACCAGGGAGGCCAGACAGGAAACACATCCAGATAACCTAGTTCTGCTTTGTTATAAAGCTACATTAACAGAATCTTGCAAGTCTGAAAGTACAAATCTTCCACCATCGCCTAAAAGCCTGATAACTTAGGAATGGACCTTCCTAAGACTTTTGCTCCAATCACTATGTAATTGGTTCATAAACCTGTGGTTTGTGTTTCCTCTTAACTGATTGTTCCCTAAGCAGCATCTTCTTGCCCCGCCTCCGAAAATCATTCCCACATACCATTACCAGTGACTAGGAACAGGGAAAAGAGAAGTACCAGCAGGCAGACCAGCTCCTTTAGTTTTCTGTCCAAGCGGGGATGGATGGAGAACACTTCACCACCTGAGGGCAGGACAAGAAGTAATGGATGGACGTTATTCAAAGAGCGATACAACCTAGAATTAAGGAGAAATTTCCTGTCCATGACAACAATTAATAAGTGTAACACTTTCCTCCAGAAGTTGTGACTGCTCCATCACTGGAGGTTTTTAAGAACAGATTGGACAGCCATTTGCCTGGAATAATATAGGGTCTCCTATCTAAGCAGGGGGTTGGATTAGAAGACCTCCAAGCTTCCTTCCAATCTGTTAATTTTGTATTCTGAAGCAAGAAGAAAGATCTCAATATCAACCAGTGTTCCCAGTCAACCATCTCCCATAAGGAAATGTAACTTGGTCCTTTGGGCACAATGTTGGAACCAAAAAAGGGAGGAAGACACTTGTTTCTCCCTTCCTGCCTCCTTCTTCCTCATATCCCAAATACCACCTTATATTGTCTTGTACAGCTACTCCAAAACCCATGCAAACTATAAGCCCTCTTCCCAAAACAGCTGATGAAAGAGCTTGGTCTATTCTATTCTATGGATAAAAATCTCAAGGATTTTTTTTTTTGAGAGGAAGGGGTGGAATGCTTTGTAGCATTATAGTATTAGCCAACAACAGCTGTGATGGGCAAACTTTGCCCAGCCCTTCATCTGCACTTTCAGATGGAGGCCAGGTTCTTGAGCCAATTTTAATCCCTTGGCATTTGGCAAACTTGGCCAGTCTTTTAAAGAGAATTGCAAACTTTGTGGATAGTGGACGGAGGTAGCATATGGCATCGGACATTTGGAGCTGAACTCAAAGAAGAAAAACCAGAGGTTTCTTCTAAAGTCCCATCCCAGTTTGCTTTATTTACTGCCAGTACAAAAAAATCTGAGTGAACACCATTCCTTTAACGTGGCCAAGAAACAGTTTTTTTCTCTTCCAGGAGAAGGAGGGTGGGAAAATGTTGTGCCAACATTCTGGAATGACAACAATGAAGAGAAAGCATGTTTGTAAAAGCATTTAATTGACACAATCCTTAAATGTTTAATTAGAATTCCAGTTCTATTTTTAAACCTCCAGTTTGCTCCTGAATTCTTTCATTCTTCTTTGTGGAAGGAATAAAGCTGAGGAGATCATTCAGCTTGTCTTGGTCCTCTAGACTTGTCTGCTGCCAGGATCTGGTTGAGGGCTCACTGTGTTTTTAGAAATCACATATTCAGGCACTGAAGAGGAGAAAGAGTCCAAAGTTAGTTAGAAAGTTAGAGTGGTTAGAAGTTTCAACCTTTAATGGTACTAACTCTACCTAGTAATTTTGAATGTTGATCAACTTACATCATTTGACTCTGCTTTTGGAAGTTCCTGTAGATGAGAACAATTTTAAAACAGTCACAAATATCTTCTGTTTCTGCTGATCGCCCTTTTGTTGATCTTGACAATATAGAAATAGTGCATTTGAAAATGTTCTTTTGAAAGAGCTAGTCCTTCCCTTCTGGTCATCTCTAAAGCAGTGGTGATGAGATTTGGGGAAGGGTTCTCCATGTGTTCAGTCTCAACTTCTTTTGCCTGATTTTTCTTTATTTACTCAACAACTTAACCTCTCAACCTCTCAACAACTTATCTACCTCTCCTAAGAACAAGTTTGCTGCATATTGTCCATCCTGTTTATGTGCCTCCCTCGTCGTTAGTCATAGCACCTTCAGCCTAGTCCCACAGGCGATCAAAGTGGCTTCTCTAGGCAATTTTTGTAAGTAATACTTACTTCCTTGAAATTGAACACTCAGTGTGTAGTTATCAACTATTCTGAAACAATTCTGAAACATTTTTTTGCTGAGGTTCCAAACACACCCACACCCACTTTTTTTGGCAAATATTGCATCCTGCTACATATCTTTTCTTAACTCAGCTCTGGTCACCTAACAGATGGTCTTGCATGGTCTGTGCATTGGTGATGCTGTATTCTTGTCACATCTCAGCTAGAAAAACAATTTAGTCATCATAGCAAATTTATCTTGGGAATACTATGTTTACTAGGTTGGGTTTGATATGCACACTCGAGGTATATGCTCGCCAAACACATTGTGCTTGGTTCAATATTGCCACTGGCTCTGAAACTTACAACACAATCTTTCTGCTAGACTTTAGGCTATATTATTGCCAAGAAAATAAAGTCCTGTTAATTGTGCTTCACTGAGCTGGTTTACACTGGTTTGAAGCGAGCAACTTATGACTGTATTAATATTAAACTCTTTGCAACATACCTCTGAGTATGGCATCTGACTGAGCTAAGTGTATTGGGTTGCACAAGGAGCTGTGATAAGTGATAAATAGAGATTAATAACAAGTCTGATTTTGTGACTTTGAGAGTAGAATGTTTAATCTTAAAATTAAAATAGGAAAAGTAAGATTAATAGTTGAAGGTTAAGAACTGATACTAAGAATATTTTAAATCTTGATCAAAGTATGAATAGAATGAGTTGCAATTAAACATAGAGACTATAGATGAATAATTAATCAATGAATTGGTTACCAGGTATCCTGAGTTAAAAGGTTTTATCTAATGCTATAATTATATTATAATGATTCATTTCACAGCCAGCTAGATGTCTGGCATTACTGTCCACCTACCAACTCCTGGGATAGACAGATGTTAATGCTGGATGGTACTAAAGGTATCACTGCAGGATGTAAGCCGTTCCAAGTACAGTAAAGCTGCCTTTTGCAATTGACTGATGGGGATTTTGTCAATGCCGATGGTGTTCAAGTGGTACTCCAGTTGTTTGGGATTGTGCCCAAGTCTCCTATTACTATTGGTGCTACCTTTGCTTTCTTTTGCCACAGTTGTTCTATTTCTATTTGTATTTTGTTATCTTTCCCAGTTCTTTCTCTTCTATTCTCCTGTCACCAGACACTGCCACATCCACTATGAAGACTTTTTTTATTTTTCTTATCAATTGATTAATAAATCTGGCGTGTTATGTGGCAGATGGCTGTCTGTTTGAATTCTAAAGTCCCAGAGCAATTTAACTTCTTCATTTTCTTCCATTTTCTCTGTCTTATGGTCCCACCAGTTCTTGCTGATAACAAATAGCATTTCTTATTTTTTCTTAATTATATATAATTATAATGTTTGTATATCTAAAAATATTATTATTAAAAATATTTTAAAATACATAAATCAGTTAAAATAGTGTGAATTACTTAAAGAACTGTTACAACAAAGGTTTGTCCATTTGAACAAAATGATTCCTTTTCTATAAAAATAAATCCATTGCTTTAACAAGAATCTGAAGCATTTGCCTAGAGCAATGGCTTTCGGTACACACTCAGCTGATTCCAACAAGGATTGAACAGTTATCAGCGGTTAGCATTTTCTGGAGAGCTGAATGAGGAAGTAAAAAGAAGAATGCTTCTGGGTTTCAAAGAAGGTGGCCAGTCAGTCTTCTGAATAAGAATTTAAGATGATCCCTGTATTCATCTAGTCCAGGGTCCTCTGTTGCCCAGTGGTCAACTGGATGGAACTGAAAAACTCATATAACTGGATTGGAAGATGTTTGCCCTTTCCACTTTGCTTGCCGGTCACCAGTATTTCAAGTCTGTTGACCAGAATTCAGGAAGCAGTAAATCACAGGATCGAGCATTGGATCTCAAGAGGTTAAGGGACTTTGGAGTATGTCACATTAAAACCAAACCCAACTAACCGTAATGTTTTTCTATCTTTTAAAAATATTTGTGTAGCTTAATATGCCATCTTTATGTTAAAAATCTCATTTTTGCTGGGTTAGGAAGAGGAAGAAACAGAGTACCTATCTAGATGTGGAGTGTTGCAAGCATATGGGGGAAACTATCTGGAAGATTGACATACCAATTAAAAATTATAAAAAGAGTAGTTTTATTACAACTTTATTACCATAAAGTTTGTTACAAGATTCTGTAAATATAAGAAGGAGCTACTAGAATCACTGTCAATAATATTTTAAATCGACTAGTCATATTTGCACAGCAACCTAAACTGACAGGCACGTTAGCTTTTCATAAGCAGGATGTTGGTATATTGGTCTCTAGACTGACATTTTAATAGAATATTGTTCTTTATATTGAAATTATTTTGAAAAGTTCATGCTGACAATTGGACTTGAATTTATTGGAATATGAATACTGCTTGGGGACTGTATCTCTGCTTTTCTGGAGGGTGGTGAAACTTGTACTATTTACCAACACTCTAAAGGAAGTAGATTTTACAAATGTAAAGTTCTGGGAAGGAAAAATGGGATGCAAAGTAGCTGCAAAGTATATTAAATGTAACTCTTTTCACAAGCAGAATATTGGCAGAATATTAAGATGTCGAAATACTGTGGAATCTGATCTGTTGTGCAACTCACCCTTCCTCATCTGGAACCCTGCATTTATTTCCAGATTGCCCATCTGGGTGGGGTGCGCTCACCACATAGGGGCTCATTTACACAAGAAATCATTTGGTGATAATGATGTCTTGCAGATTTCCCCAACACAGTGGCTGGAATTTGTTTAAGAGCCAGTTTGGTCTAGAGATCTGGGCTAGAAGCCAGGAGACATTAATGCTTTAGGCATGAAAGCCTGCTGGGTGACTTTGGGCTAGTCACTCTCTCTCTCTCTCTCAGCCTACAATGTCAGGCCAGAGTCACAAGCCGGTGGGTTAATTTCTGTCACAACCAATGGATCAACACATTTTTGACCCAGTAAAAATATGAAGATGGACTCTGTCCTGAAGTGGAAAGGGGAAAGGGGAGGAAAGAAGGAGGGAGAGAGAGGGGGGAAAGGGGAAGGAGGGGGGGGAAAGGAGGAAGAGGAGGAGGAGAAAACATTGAGCCTCTTATCCCAGAAGCTTCAGGAATAACAGAAGAGGAGGAGGAGGAGGAGGAGGAGGAGGAGGAGGAGGAGGAGAAGGAGGAGGAAATTTTTTTTCACACATCTCAAATTAACAGAGTTGGAAGGGACCTTGTAGGTCATCTAGTCCAACCCCCACCCAAGCAGGAGACCCTACACCATTTCTG
>JANHFL010002020.1:166330-187821 GCA_032468155.1 Oxyrhabdium leporinum | reverse complement strand
GTGACGTTGAGTTGGCCACGCCCACTCAGTCACATGACCCCCACCAAGCCATGCCCATAGAACCAGTGGTGAAAAAAAATAGATTTCACCACTGGAAGGGACATATTTGATTTTAGGAATTGCAGGCAGGTGCTCTAAAGCACCTTTTTTTGCCTTTGAATCCGAACTGATGCATAGTCCTCTACTTGTCAGAGGTGTTCATGTAGCATCTGGGAACTGTGTTCAATCACTAGATAACACTTGATTACACAAATACTGAAACTTTCAGTTCACATAGTTGAGCCCGAATGAACAGAACTTGGCAAAAGGAGAACTTTTTAATTTAGTGCTCATGAAGGCATGCTTCCCATTTTCAAGGACTTCCAAGTGTCACTAAAAGAATAGAGACGGCATAATGATGAGAATTAGATTAGAAAGGGATCAATAGGCCTGACAATAAATGAAACTAACACAGACATTATTGAATAGATGAGGAAAGATAAATTAAAGTGGACGGTGCATTCTGTAATGCTAGTGGTACATAAATGTAGGACCAAAAGAATTTAGAAAGAACACTAACTATTAGGAGGCCTAAGAGGGAAAAATAAATGGCAAATAAACATTAATATGATATATGAAAAGGGGAGAAACAAGTATGTAAAGTATGTAAAGTTTTGGATTTTTTTTAAATTTCCCCTTTTATATATCATATCTTGAAACAAATATTTCTACAAGGGGTCTAAGAATAAATACAAAAACATTTTCTTTTCATATATTTCTGGCCTTTGGGCTATACAAAGATCTAAAGACCTCAAATTTCAAACAAAATCCAACTTTTATTCTTTATGAAGTTGAGGTATCCTTGGAGAGTAGTCGGATGGCATGTTGGAAACTAAGGATAAAAATGCTGTAAGAATTATGAGGAATATAGAAGGTTATGTTTGTTTTTTAAAAAACTTGCTTTGTTTAAAACAATTATTAGTATGGGAGAACTACATTTTTAGCACTCAGTATCTAACAAACCTATTGAATTGTTTTGACAATGGAATCTCACAACAATTAGTGATGACATACTGTAGAAGTCAGACTACATTAACTGATTTGAATTTGTAGTATAAAAATTGATAATTTGTATCCGATTACTTTGATGGGAGTGCTGCCATCATAAATAGGCATATCTGTAGTAAACAGATACATGAAAATTCAGTAATGTATAGCTTGTACTTTGGCATAATGAATTAAATAAAATAAATGTGGTAAAAATGGCTGTAATACATATCATAATCACCTGCCAGGAATTCTTTCTAATGGACATTACCACATTTTGGAGGAACTGCAATAAAATGTGCAAATTAATTAATTTGGGAAAGCAGCAAGTACTTCTTTTTACTTTTAATTTGCTTCAGTTTCATTCGTTCTCCAGAGATATTGGTGCACAGACATGCCTACACAAAATACAGATAATTAAAAATAGTTCAAATTAAGAATGTTAAGACTACTTGAACACAGAATCCTGGAGATCAATTCGTTTCACTAAAAGTCATTCCATATTACTCCTTGGTTGATAAATTAAATGCTTCCTTTGTTTGAAGCAGAAAAAAAAAATCTAAACAGATGCATGTGTATACATTCATCATCAATTTAATTACTAACACTCTAAGGACAAAAATTAGGGAGCATTCAGAAGTCAACGCTAGACACACATGGTTTTCATAATGGTGAGCCATGTAACTTGTAATTAATTCTATTGCAAATGTCAGAACAGTAGCATTGTACATCTAAAATGACCTGCTAAAATTAGTTATTTTTCAGCAACTCCTTTTATGATTTGTTTTTCAGCAACAGCGACAACTTGACCTCTTGACTATAACCAACCCTGGTGAGTACGGAACAAGGCTCAGTTTCCCCTGCCCCCTATGTTTTCTTAAAGAGATGGTTGTCTGAAAGTGTCTCTTTATCCCTTCTTTGACATGCAAAATGAAAAACACTGTTCCCCAGAAAATCTTTAACATAATAACAACTGACAGCTATATTGTGCTTGGTAAAGCCCCGGGCAGTTATCCTTTCACAGAGCTGCCTCTTCAGACCTTTACTCTGTGAATTTGAGTGTTGATATTTCTATAAACCTCCTGGGGTTATCTTAGTGGTATGTCTGCAGGGTAGATATACTATAATTCACAAGGTGTGTTCAACTATCACAGAAACATTCTGTTTAGCTTTCTGTAGCAGCAATGTTAGATATTTACTAAAAATCAGAGGGAGCCTATATTACTTTTCCATGTTGTGGCAAGGGAGAATTGATAGTATGATTTGGAAGATGCTTTAACTTCGCTTTTAAAAAAGAGGCTTCCAAAAGCCTTTAATGTGACATATTTTGATACATACTGCTTATTTAATATAGTGGAATTTAATCGGGCTACTAACTGTTCTGATGTAACTATTTCTTGGTTTTCTGGCAAGTGCTTCCAGAAGCATTATGATCCTTATGGAGTCAGGGCAGGATGACTGTGATGGATTGTATCTACAAAAGGTGGTGGTGCTATGATGAACTATAGAGAAGTGGAAGAAGCACATTCCAAGGAGGTGGAATAGACGAGATAACACAGCCTGGAGCTCTGAAATGGAGAACGAAAAAGAGATTTAGAGCAGCCACTTGTTAGAGCTCCACAGTGTATAACTGTAAGAGTTACAGTGGTACAGGTTTAGTCTGGCAAGATTCTGTTTATATTGGGTGGGCAAACGAAGAATTGAATTTTGGCTGGATTGTTACATGTCATTTTTGGGCTGGGCCTGACATCATCTCTTGTCACCAAGCAGTTACTGTAAATGCAATGGTTTAAGTTGTTTGTCCTTATAGCTAAGAAACTGGATTTAAATATTGATACTGAAGTCAACATTGATAGCCCTCAATTGGATTGTAAGACCCAGAGATCTCTTTTTGGTGAGTTCAAACATATATGCCAGATCTCATCGATTTCTGAATAATTTTTCAGTTTCAAGATGGATCTGATGGGTTCTTGAATTCTCTTGATCAAGAATTAAAGGTGTAATAATTGCACGTATTGTGTGTCAGCGCTGGAATTTACTGTAAATCTTATTTCAAATACCTAATGAAGATTTTTTTTTTAAAAAAAAAGTTATAGCTGGTCACAAGCGAATGGTGTAATCATGAACCACTAATCATATGGATCGGGATTCTGGGAGCTGTCAGCCAGTAATCTTTGGAACACAATAGATTTTCTACTAGTAATCCATATGAAGTAGTATAAAAATGTGTGATAAAGTAGCAAATACTTAGGTATGCATATTTCTCAGACTAGTCAATATATAAGCTTTGTTCCTTTGTCTAGGTTATTCCTGCAGCTCAAATTCTATTGTCAGCTCTATTATTTTACAAGAGATGAACAAAATAATGCTTAAATGTTTATGAGAATTCAAACTATTGATGCTGAAGTCCATACAATAAACAGAATAAGAGGAATTTCTTTCTCTCTGCAAATATACAGTCTACAGTTAAAGTCTGGGAAAATATGAAGATGGTTTATTATAAATCATCATTCTTAAGATTTAAGAATGAATTGTTTAAATCCACTGTTGAATCCACACAGCTCAGTGACAGAGTGCCAACTGTGCATACAAGAGTTCTGTTTTCGTTCTCTGCTGTGTCCGGGAATTACAAGAAAGAACAGGATGCAAGCCTCCAGTTCTTAGGAAAGATAGAGAAAGTCAGGATATTCATTATTCTACCAAGGAGGAGAGTTTGGCTTTATTTCAATTATTTTAAAATTATTTTTATATACATGGTCACAAAGAAAGAACAAATAGTATAAAGGTACAACAGAACAGCCATTTTGTGTGCTGGGAACTAGATTGTGTGTTGGGATCTCAGAACAAAACACCAATGTTCTAAAAACTGTTTTCAAAAAGAGAACATGTCCCTCCATTTTTGAGCAAAAACTGGTAAATATAAAGAATAAGCAGCGTTATTTAAAGTGTCCTGGCTCTGTTGGGCTATTTTTGGTGGCTTGCAATCGGGCTTTGTATGTATATGTGCAGGGATTTTGTTTTCCAGGCAAGTATAGCAAACAAAGGATATCTCTCCTGCTATTAACTCATATTGGATGAGATGCCTGTCGGAATGGTGGAGGGAGGAGAAGGCAGTAGTTGAGTAAACACATGACTCAAGGACCTTTTGGATTCTGTACTTCTCCTGGGAAGAGAAAGCAAAGACTCTTTTCCCCACTACTGAGCTATAGTGCTCTCAACTCATGCTTGAGTCTGCAGAAAACAATAGCAAGATGTTGCTAAACCCTCTCCCGCCTCTGTTCTTTCTTTCTGGTCAAAGTCAGTCACTTCCAGGGTGATGCATGATAAAAAACAACAAATTTCATATATCTTGAAACTACTCTTGGGAGTGGGGAAACACTACCTTAATGGTGATGCAGCTAAGAATGATCTAAAGCTGTGATGAGATTAAGAATGTTGTGGAGACATGGCAGAAAAAAAGATGTTGCCAGGTCATGTCTAGGCGACAGAGAAGTGCAGGTGGAAAAAGGCCAAAAGAGCGCTGCAACCAACTAACCAACTGACTGATGCATTACTGCTATAGGAGCTCTGCTGGTTGACTCCTGGCTGCCTACTTCAGGGAATTCTCCTACCTCTCCTCACTCCATTTGAATAGTCCTTTAATGTATTTTAGGTTCACTTTGTCTCCTGTGATTTGACTCTGGTTTGAAATCTAAACTGCCTGTGCTACATCCAGCTTTCAATTTAGTTTACTTTACTGTCATTGCACCTCGTACAATGAAATTAAAACCAGGCAAAAAAAACACACTCTATATTTTTCTGGAGCATTCACACGTCCTCACTCTCTGCGTGCATTTCTACTTTAAAAAAGTGCTATTTATGAATAAACCACTTATAAATTCAGGCAATGTGTTTGCTCAGTCCCAAAACACAATGCCATTTGTAGGAAGCTGTGGTATGTTCTTTTATTGTGAAGAGGAGGTGAGAGGATCTGTGGGGATCCTACCAGTTTTATCTCTGCCTCAATTTCTGTAGCCTCTTCATATTCAGGTTCTCTGCTTCTATCAAACATCACAATGACTTCTTTGGTGACAACTGCAGAATCACTTACTCTTATTGAGGCTCTGGCATGGTTTCATCTGCTGTTGAAATACCTCAATTTATTTCTGGGATTCTGTTACTATTTGGTTACCAAATAGTACTATGTAATTTAGCTGAGTATGTGGTAGGATCAAGGACTCTATCCTTTGCAGTTCAGCTGCAATAAATATATCTTCATCACTTCTACAATTTAGTTTGCTCCTTTATTTATTGGAACATAAGCTTGCTTCAGATCCAAGCACTGTAAAGTGTTTAACGTTGGGTTTAGTTCCATTTCATAACTGAAATCATATTGCTACTCTACCTATAATACGCAATCCGTTTTTATAAATAAGATGCGACCCAGCTACTTTTCTCTGGTTTTTGGTAGTCTGGAAATGAAAAGCAGACTTTTTGTCATTTCCAGTAGTGTTCTGTTTGTTTATTTTTTTCTTTTTATATACATTTTGTTCTGTGATATATGAAAGTGCTATATTTCTTCATGGTCTAAGGCCTTTGAAACAATGGGAGGGCAGCAATTTTGTAGGAGATAAAAGAAAATATTCCATGGCTTAAGGGCCATTTTATATTCATGTCTGAGGTCACCAACACAAAAGAATGTCTAATGCATTTCGGAGAAGATTCCTAGAATTACATCAGATATTCTTTTGTCTTGAAAATATCAATTTTAGCATGAGATATAATTATACCCACTTCTCACCTACAGTTGAAATGGTTTTAGAACACAGCAGAAGGAACAGTTTTGGATTCATTAAAGAAACACTTCTATTTTATCCAGAAGCAATTGTTTTTGATTGAAGTCCTCTCAGGAATGGACAAAGAACACAGTGGTTACTGCAGAGAGCATAGAATTACTGTACGTTGTCTCTTATGGTTTGTTTGCTTCCTAATATCATTGAATTCAATGTGGGTTCTTAGTTAGAAGCACCAGAAATTATTTATTTTCTGGGGCTTCTGCCATAGGATCATTGCCAAAAACTTAATTTTGAGGGCTGATTGCTAGATTTTTTTTAAAAAAGAAATCTTGCAGCTTTATTCAGTTTATGAATATTGTTCTAGATAATCTTATTCAAGTCTATGAAAGAGTCCATGAATAGGCTTATACAATAATATATTTGTAATATTTTGAGCATCTACTTTTAAAAAAAATGAACATAAAGTTATGAAATTGTCCTCATTGTCCTCACTTAATGATTAGTTACTTATTGACTATTCAATAGCAAGGGATTTCAAAAAAGCTACTTGTGATCTATCCTCAAAGTCATGATTGTTTCTCTCTCTCTCACACACACACTCAATCATGTGGTTGCATTTTGGAATCTTGGCAACCACTGTAACCAGAAGTTACAGTGTCCCATGGTCACATCACTACAATTTGCAGAAAACTGTAAAAATGTTCATTGACTATACTGGATTCACTTAATGAACACACAATTTGCTTAATGACCATGGTAATGTACAACTCTTGTAAAAACAATTGTAAAATCAAATCAAGTCATATGATAACCCACTTAAGGACTGCAATGACTTATAACCAAAATTCCAAGCTCAGTTGTGGTCATAAACTCAACCTATTTTATTAATTCGTAGCTCAGAAATGCATAACTCTCATCTGACTTTAGGTTCTGATTCTGACTTGTTAAATCATGTAAAATTACAGGAATAGTTCTTCTGCATTGCTCAGTTAATTTTCATTGGTTATAAAATAATAAGCTAACCCTGTTAGAGTAAAATGAGATGGTATGAGGGCTTTACCATTCTACGGTACTATATTGATTGAAGGTTACTTTGCCACTATAATATCATTGCTTTGGAAACTGCCATATAAAATTAGATAACAAGAACAGCTTTAAATATGGTTTGAAGGGGGAAAAAGTAACTTTCATTCTTAACAATTCTCTGAAAAGCTATTCCCATTACTGTCTTGATTGTTAGTCTGTTTCTTACTAATTAAAGCATGAAAATAATGTGAACTCAAAGTCATGGAGCTATAATATACCTATTAGTAAAATGATACAGGGTAATAAAATGTGACAGAAAGTTGTTCTCTACTGAAACTTATGCTCTAACTCTCCTTGATAATCCATGCTAATTAATACTATATTGATTCTGATCAAAATATACGTCAAGGGATCCTGAATGGGTTTTCATACCATCTTGAGTAATTACTGTTCATGTTTATTGCTGAAAGCTATTGTATTTAAAAATGGACCCCTAAATATCTTCTTAATAAAGGCTGACTCCAATGAAGGGGAGAAAAAGGAGAATGCTCTGAGTAAGACAGCAAATAAATTAGTAGGGTGTTGTGTTAATCTGTTTGCAAGGTGTAAAAAGCACTTCTGGAGATAATATTCTCTACTCAACCTATTGTCAGGAGAAGAGATTAGTAAACCAGAGAATGGTTAACATTGATTTTGTGTGGATTTACTCAGAAGCAAGTCCCACTAAGTAAAAGAAGACTTATGTTTCACTCTTAAATAAATACCCATAGGACTACTGCTTTAGTATTAATGAATCAATATTCACTGGCTGGGTTTATGGAATACACTTAATGCAGTCAGCTGTCATAATTCCGTACTGTTGATCGTAGGAATCGTTATCCTGGTCAAATAGCATTATTTCAAGGAATACAAAGTGCTATCTGCTACCCCATGAAAGCTTGCATCAAGGTTACTGCCTTACATCAAATTTATGTCATTTAAATCACAGTATTACCTGGTGCTTCACCCCCACTTTCTATATTGCTAAACACACAGGAATAAGGACAATTTAGTTTTATTTTTAACTCTGTTGCAAGTGCCATTTTTAAAAGAAGTGCTCAGTGAATTTTCCATGCTGAGAAATTAACCAAAGGCTTGTTTGTGATCGCCAGTTCCATTACCTGTTACTCTGCTTTCATGAAAAAAAATTAACAAAACCAATCCCCCACCCCCATTTTTTAAGAATAGCTGTGACCTAACTACTCTGTTCAGGTGAATTGTTATTACTTTTTGTAATTGTTCCATATGATAAGTCCAAATGTGTCTTGACAAATAATACTCCGTTCATAATATTTGGTGAATAATTCTATTCTAAATGTTTATTCTGTTCTAACATTCTTCTCATTGGTGCTAGAAAGTCTGGATTGACGATATACATGACTGATTGATTATGTGCCCTCAAGTCAGTTTTGATTCTTAGATAGATAGATATTCTCCATGATTATCTGCCCCTAACCTAAGGTTTCAGGTTTTCCAGTGATGCCACTTTAGCAATCCATTCATCATCATCTTTTTTCTTCCACCTTTCCCAGCACTAGAAATTTTTCTAGTGGGTCTTTATCTTTGCATAATGTGTTCAAAGTAGGATAATTTGAGTTTGGTCATTTGTGCTTTGAATGAGAACTACGGCTTTTATTAGATGATTCATTTGTTTCTTTTCTTGGATGTCCATGGTATTCTCAGGGGCCACCTTGAACACCAAAGTTCAAAAGCATCAATACTGTTCCTAACATATTTTTTCTAAGTCCAACTTTTGTTTTCATTGACAGTCACAGTGAATACAGTCACTTGCAATATTCTGATCTTTGTAGGCACTTATAGAGATATAATGGCATCTGAATATCCAAGAATTTTCCAAGGGCTTTATGATTGTCATACCAGGTTATTGATGGTTTTCTCCAGTTTTAAAACCATGTTCATCTCCTTTCCATCCAGCATTTCTTTATATATATTCAGCATTTAGATTAAATAAATAAAGGGTGAATGTACAGCTTTGTCTCAGTCAGTTGCCAACCTGGAATCAGTCTGTTTCACTGTCCATATTGGGGTTTGCTAAGTATATGTAGGTTTCTCACGTGGACAGTAATGCATTTTGGGATTGCCATTTTTTAATGAGTTCTAAACAGTATGCATTCTAGCAGTGTCCATAAGTGATCATCAAAATAGGCCAGATGGTGGATCATGATCCCAACCTTAGCAGAAATATTTACAAAACCCTTCGGTTCAACCTTAGCTTTAGATTCTGCTTTCCCTGAAATTAAGGAAACTTACAAGATACTTTTGGGAGGGGGGGAATTTCCCTCTCCTTTCTGCTTTTCTGCTTGGACCTACTGCCCAAGGCAGTTATTCATTTGGCCTAAATGACTGGAGTGATTATTAAAGTCTTGTGGGAATAGTTTATAGCAGATAAGCGTGCTGAGAAAAATAAAAATAATAAAGGCAATTTACAAAGGATTTCTGGAGATGGATGCCTTTTTTTAAAGTAGACTTGTTCTTTAAGTGAAGTACATTAAGCTAGATTGTCAGAATAGCTGATTTCACTGTGCTCTAAATAAAGGTATCAAAAGCTGTGTGTCATGTAGACTCTGGCATGATATACAGTATATATTGCTTTAGCAATAGCAATAGATTTATATACCGCTTCATAGTGCTTTACTGCCCTCTCTTAAGTGGTTTATAATGCCAGCATATTGCCCTCAACAATCTGGGTCCTTAGTTTGCCGAACTCAGAAGGAGGGAAGGCTGAGTCAACCTTGAGCATCCTCAGGATCAAACTGCCTGTTTAATTAGAGAAAAGACAATATATACTTTTATTGCTGACTGGAAATCCCTTATAGACTTTTTCTCGAAAATAGAAAAAAAATCAACTTATCTATAGTTCTGACAATTAGGTAGGATACGATAAAGAAATTAGAAAATCATAACATAACTTTAGAGAAAATATGAATCTAAAATTATAATTATAACTGCTATAGAAAGATTGGAAATTTTATCTGATTTTTTGCTATTTTCTATTTTTGTTCTACTTTTTTTTCTTTTTCCACTTTAGTTTTGTCTTTTATTTCTTTTTCCTTTTTCTTTCTTACTCTATTTTAGTTTTAATACTATTATAGTTAGAACTGTAGTTTGATCCAGTTCTAGCATGTTGCCTAGTATTTATAGGTCTTAGAGAGAGATTGGGATAGGGGGGTTGTAAAATTACTTGTAATGTGCTAATATTTGATGTTGTTGAGTTTTGTTTTTCATTTGCCTTATACAGGAAATCTGAAGTGTACATGCATGTGTGCATATGTGCCTGATTGAAAGTGGGTTATGGTCAAGATAAATAACATTCACAGAAAGGACATTTGAAAAGATAACTCTAATACTTAAAACGGCAGCAACTTAAAGCTTTTGGCAATACCATATTATTATTCTGGATCACTGTTATGTTTCTATGCACCTTGGCACATCGCTTTAATTGGATCTTTGCCTATGAAGGTCCAGCATAGTTGCATTGAAAGCTGACATTTCCAACAAACTGACCTTTTCAGGCCCAGTGATACTTCTATAATGATTATCCTCTTGCATTGTTTGAACACAATACCACATACTTCACAGCACATAAAGAACATAGTCTTTGAAAACTATTCAAAATTTCCAATCTCAAGTTCAAAAAATGAGAAAATTGGGTACAAACATTCATCAGAAGTGTTATTGTACAAGTATCGATTTGAATGCCCTTTCATTTCTCTGGGAAAGTGTTGTAGTATAGGGTCCTAAATTAACTTTTGTTCTGTTTTTTTTTTCTTCCAATAACTATAAAAAGGTCAAATTCATTCATAAGCCTGAATAGATTTGCTAGATATAAGCAATAAGATAACAATCAACCTTCAAATAACCTTTAAAGAGACAGTATCATCCTCTATGAACAGTAATTGGTCTACTTATTAAGCAGGAGATAATTTCTTTCAAACTAACCTACGCAAAAAAATGTATGGAAACACAATAAAAGGACACAATCTAAAACAAAGAAATGCAGTTTAATTTAAGACATGTTCAAATTCTGCATATATTAGGAATAACTGGTATGTCACATTATGTCTCCTCCCCTCAGATCTTTAGATAATGCAAAATAAATATTTTATATTGTAAAGTCATAGAGATTTTACATTTAAATGTGGGCTATCTTGGTGCAGTTACTGCCTTATATTGATGGACTGTGGGAGAAAAAGAACAAGATGTATTCAAGAGTATAAACTGAAGAGAATGAAGAGTTGCTATGATGGAGACATCTCTAGTAACGGAGTGGGATACAAAAATAAGAGTAGGATACAAAAATGGGATACTTCTGTTTGTTGCATTCTGATGGCATTTATAAATTCATTTCCATCATGCTCTCTAATGCTTGAAAGGGAGGGAGAGTTGCAGGATAACTTTATTTCATGATTTACAGTTGAAGCTGAAAGCTAATTTATAACTTGATAATAACTAATAACTGGATTTCCTGCACACAAACACACAACACTTCTTTGGAGGGTCAAGATCTGATTAGTCGCTAGACGGTGTTTATTAGGTTAGGCTGAAAACGTTCCTTTGCGATCCAGAAAAAGTAGGAGTTCATCTATTCTGAATGCTCCCGGCACTCCTGCTGTATCAATCTCCACTGTCCTCTAAGGAACTTATAAAAGCATTTCCACCTCCAGTTGAAAATAATTTTTAAAAGGAAACTTTAAGAAGAAGAAGAAAAAAAAAGGCAAGGTACCTCATTCACCGGCATGAGTTTAGCAATGTTGGTAAATTCATACCTTCAACGTTTTTTAGATTGCGCTGAAAGATGATGGATGGATTGTGTGAACAACAGTGTTTCTCTTTATTTTCTTCCCTTCAAAAGATCAGAGCGAGCTAAGAACAAATCAGCTTCTGAAGTTACTTCTATCTTCATCAATAGTTTCACTGATTGCTCTCAGGGCAGTAATTTTCTTACTTATTTTGCACCTTTCTATTAGAAGGACCACTTGTCCTAAATACGGTCTCTCGGTGTGTATGTTGCTGAGCAGCATAAAATGAAGCCTGTGGAAAATAGCTAAAGATGTTACAAATATAATACTCTATAATTTGGTTCAGATAGTGAAAAAAAAAATTCTGGACACAACTTTATTATACCTAACACAAGGTTTTAGAAAAACTTAAAGCTGAGATCTGAATACCTTGTATCAAGAGCTTCCTTGTTTGCTGCACATCCTTTCTAGCTTCCAGCTGATTGGGTTGCTGCTAGCGATGACAAATGTTGTACGATATTTTGAAATAGGTTGATCACATGCTTCTCTGCCCATTGATGGATGAGAAGACCTGCTCTATGCTGAGCAAAATCAGGGCACCTCTGGTTTCAGGGGCCTCTTTTTCACTACATACCTCACTGGGGATCCTACCTAATGCCTCAAACACTCAAATTGGAGCTATATCTTCCCAATGTATTGTCTTAATCCTAATCTGATGTGCAGATAGATAAACAGTATTTTCATACCCTAGCATTATTTGTGTTTCTGTTTTTAATAGCCTAGATATTTTATCTGCAATGCAGCTTATTGCAATAGAGCTTGCTGTGAAAATAGGGGCCAAAATATCAATTCAAAAAACAGCAAAAAATAACGGACTATATTCATTGTCCTTCCAGTCCTCCACTTTTTTAAAAACAATTTATTGGCATCAAAATATTATCTTTACATAACAGATTAAATGATTTTTTTAAAACTAGAAGAAGACTGACTCCAGGCACTGTCTGAAATGTTTCAGGAAGTGCAGAGAAAATGCTTCAGGCAATTTGTCCAGATAGTGTTACTGTATTATTTGATTCTTCAAAAATAGCTTTGATAATTAAATTATCAAGGGAAAGACAAAAATAATAGCAAACAGAAAGCCATTTCATACTGATGTCCTTGAAATCAAGAAATTGTGCTAGAAATTTATTTTTTGAAGCAAAATGCTACAAATATCACTGTAAAGCTAAATTATTGAATTTATTTATCATTTCCTAAAATATTGCTTCTAAGCTGTTGATTGTTGTATCATCTGTTGGATACAAATAATTAGACAAGCCCAACGATTGCCAAATATTTTCATCCAATAGATAATTGGATAATAGTATAACAAATGTGTTGTTACCAATGTTTGCCTGGATCTTTCCAGAGTCTAATAACATAATCAAATGGCTCTGAATGCTCTAAAACAACAGCATTCATTTCATATGGTTCCCTTATGTTCTGTATAAAAAAAAATAGTTTTCAAAGGAGCACCATTACTTCTTTAAAAGAACACCTCACTCTTTATGTTTCATAGAAATCTGAGTCACTGACAACTTTAGCCATAATAGTTGCTAAAGAATGCAGTTGCAGCATTGAAAATAAAAAAACCCCAAAGGTTTACAGTAATAAACTTGAATCATCTCACCACAGTGATTGGGTTAAAATCAAATGATCCCACTGCACTTCTGCTTGATATTTCTTATTCATCTTTTTGCTGATTTGTCCCTCTGGAATCCTAAAAGTGGTTCCATAGATTCTTGTTCCAAAGTGTATGTGGATTGGGAAGAAAATTGTCACCTCAGATGTAATGAATCTTGGGCAACGTATACTAGAGAAAAAAGCTTGTTGGATGTAAGGCTTTTGCTATTCAGCTAAATTAGCATGGATAAATTAATCATTTGTTAATGTTTTGTTTTCTCTTCGGGATCTCTTTTTTAAAATCTAGAACAGTCTGAACTTCACTTATCTCTCTACAAGAGAAGAAACTGTTATTTAATTCTGTATTGTTCTAGACATAAACTGTTTGAGTGCCTGTATGTTTACTTGATGAGAAAAGTGACATCCTGAGGACAAAAGTGTTATTAGTTCTGGCAGCTATTTTTGTAGCACAACTGATTTGAAAGCCCCTGGAAGGGCAGCATTTACTTCAAGCAGCTACCTTGACAAAGAGAGCTTGTTTCTTAAGAATTAATGTTTGGGGTTTCTTTTCTTGGTAAAAGCAATTTGGTTTCAAATGTAAAACAATTAAATTAAACTACTCAGTACCATTACATTGACTGAGGTAAACTTCAACAACTGTATTCAGTCCCATTGATGTCATTGGCCAATCAAACAGAAATAATTGTGACCAGTTCCTTGAATTTCAATCCCATTTATGTCATTGGCCAATCAAACAGAAATAATTGTGACCAGTTCCTTGAATTTGGAGCCTAGTACACTTTAAATACTTATTCACATTTGCATGTTGTTTATGTACATAAGAGGATATCTAAAATTAATCAGGAAAGTCAAAATGGCCAAAGCTGTCTTCCTTTTAGTTAGACAGAATCAGAATAGCTTTAAATAGAATTGTTACCAATTCAAGAAAGGCGCCATCAAGGCCAAAAGGTTTCCAATGTAGTAAATGGCACAATATCATGAAATGTGTTAGAAAAAAGGAACGTTTAGAAGATGAAAAATGCTGCCTAAATGACTAGAGGGAACACAAATCTCAAAAGAGAGATACAAGGTATCAGTATGAACTTGAGAAAAGATATCACTAATCCTCTCCAAGGAAAACTAACAACGGTCAATCAATGGCTTTCCCGTTTTTCTTAAAGTAAAGTGATAACAAGATAAAGTTTTATAAAACAATACATGGTGTACTCACAATGAATAGAGCAAAAGTTTGTTATCTGTAATGTCAAAAGTTGTACAGTGAAGCTAAATGACAATACCAGTCAGAAGGAAACATTTTCTCATCTTAAACCTATGTGAACAAGGGGATTATCTATATAACATGATAATATTTTTGCTGTTGCTGCTGTCACTATTTTACTCTTTCTCCGTTTGTTTTCAACCTTGAGCCCAGAGAGCACTTTGTTGAACAACAAAACCCAAAAGGTGAGCAGTTAAAATCTGATTTAGTTGAAATAAATTTTAACTGATTTAGACTGCCAAGGAAAGACTTGACAGAAGAGAAATAATAAAAGAAAAAGGCATTTGTCCTTCCCAAATATAGAAAATGAATTACCCTTGATGTGGGGAATGGCAAAATCTGCATGATAATAGGAGTGCTATTGTAATCAAAATCCAACCCTCTTTGTGTGTGTGTGTGTGTGTGTGTAAAGTTGATGCATGCATAAAGGAGGAAGAGCTTAGATTCTGATGTCTTCAAAGAGAATGAAGGAGGAGGAGAATGACCAGAGAAAAAGGGTGTCTTGAGGTATTCTGTGCTGAGCTGTGAAAGATAAAAATATCATCTGCTAAATAGCTGCTAAGTGGAGCTAATGGTGGATTCACTAATGATGCAGTGAATGCTTCTATGTGTAAGGACTTGGGCTTTATGACTTCTTAGGTGCCTTCCAACTCCTTGCTGATGTTAAATAGTATGCTCTGAAAGTTGCTGCCTGGCTATACTTACCAACTTTATAGATTATATAAAAATGAATTGACTAGTTTATACCTCAGAAAGCAGAGGTAATCTTCAAAACCATCTTAATAGGCTGGAGGAGTGAGCTTCAAGTAACAGACTGAAATTTAAGACAAAAAATAGGTATAGTTGGGGGGATAACGGATTTGACAATAGTACATAAAAAAAAGGATCGTAGTTGATTGCAAAACTGAATAGGAATCAACAGTGTGGTATGGATGCAAAGATGACAAAACCAATTGTAGCATGCAGACCACATCTAAGTAGTGTCCACTTGAGGGCATTTCATTTTAAAAAGAACTCAGGGAAATTGCAATAGGTTCAAAGAAGAGCAATAAAGATGATCCAGGGTCTAGGAACAAAGACCTCTAAGAAAAATTGAAAGAGTTGCGTATGTTTAGTCTTGAAAAAAAGACAACTGAGGAGGAATATTAGAGTAGACTTTCAACATTTGAAAAATATAATATTGAAGAAGATCAGGATCTGTTTTTTATTCTAAAGTGTGCAGAACACCAGATAATGAATTTAAGTTACAGGAAGAAATGAATACTAGAAAAATTTTGCTAACAATAACAGCATTTCAAGAATGGAATCAATTACCCAGAAAACTGGCAGACTCTCCTTCATTAGATATGCTCAGACAGAGACTGTATGAATTGGTGTAATTTGAATTCTTGTACTGAATAGTGGATTAGATTTGATAGCCCCTTCCAATTCTATGATTTTAACTTTCAAGCAGAAAGTAGAAGAAGGCTGTTCTCAAAAGAAAGATGCTATATGTTAGCAAGAATGATGGCAATAAAGTCTTTAAAAGCAGTCATGTTGTCTATACATTAGCTCCAGTACCACAGAAAATATGCCTCAAAATATCAAGTTGTTGGGGAATGAAAGAATTATGCTCCTACTTGAGATATATCCTGCTTGAGGGGCTTCTAAAATAATAAGCTGAACATAACGTTCATTTTCAATTTTATACTCATAAGTCTAGAACTACCTTTGTACTTGAAGCAGCCATTGATTTCAATACTATTATATAATTCTGTTGCTGGAGAACCTTCTTCCATTTCTCAGCTTATTCCACTTTTTTAGCAAATAATGCAACAATATTGTGTACTCATCCTTGGGGAGGGGAGAGTGTAATCACAACAGGCCTCCCCCTTCCTTTCCCTTTATCTTTTTTTTTTCTGGAAGAAATAAAAAACCAATTGTGTTTTTGCTTGTTTTTTTATATCATCTTGTACTGTGTCTTGCTTGAAATTGGAAAGTAAGTAAAAGCATGTACTGTCAAAGGAAGAAAATAAGTGAACTTGAAAATATTCACAGATGGCCACAATGCATTCTAGGAAAAAAGACCATTTTTTTCATATGCTATCTTTTGCTGTAACAGTTTAGATATTTCATTTTTTTTCCTATTTGGAAAAGCAGTTTTTCTACTGATCATTTCCATAAGTTGACAAAATTGCTGAAAATAAATGGCGATCAGTACAAACAAAAATATTTCTTCTTTTCAGCACCTTTTTATTTTGTAAAAAGACGGATAAAAATGGAATTACTTGATACTAGCCTTTTGGGAGAACAGGCTTGTGAAAGGAACTCAAAATGTTATTTCTTCTTCGGTGGGTACTTCTTCAGAATTTGCTATGCACATTTATTTTTAGTAATACTGGTTATCCCCAATGCTGCATAAAGTTAACAATCTCACAGCCAATTCTATTTTACTAAAAGATTGGAAAGAGACATTGCCTTTGACACAATGAAAGTTATTTTAAGGTGGTATAGGAAATTTGTCTCATCGAAAGACCTAAATACTTATATGTTGTAACTGTATCTGGAAAAAACATCATGAGTAAATATCAACAGAGCTCTTTCTCCTCTCTTTTTCTAGCTTTTTAAAATTATTGTTAAGAAAACAATTGGGAAGGAGGCATGTTTCCAAGCAGAGAGCATAACCTATATTTCAGCAATGCCTCTGGAATTTATTTCGTGCCTAGAAGCACTGTTGAAAATACAAGCTATGCTTGAGGCCGATATTTTGCTTTCTTGGCAGCATACTTTCTTCCCAGGCATTCTTACAAAAATGAAACACTGGGTAACTGAAATCTAGTATTTTGCTTGCCTTATCGGTATTTTGTGATGGATCAAATCTACTATTACAATTATTTAGGAGAACACCCATGACATGCTTTCAAAAATTTAGATGTGCTCAGAAGCCCAGAAAAGTTTTAGACATCTGCCTTTCTAACTGGCTGGATTACAAAAGCATCTCTCTTTACTGTACAACAAATTAGAATATCATCAGTTAAATAGCTAGCAGTAACTTATCTTTGCTCTTTGTAGAGGTGTTTAAAGGGAGGGTTGTTAAAAAGTAGTAACACTAACACTTACAAGTATCTATGCTAACTATCACTGTTTTTTCTCAACACGATTTCTAAATCTATCCATATACTTTCAGTTTAACAGAAAAAAGATTGCTAAAACAGTAACGGAGAAGTTCCAATACTTTTGAAAAGAATAAATGTTATATGTTCTCAAAGAACACATTTGTAAAAACTTGTAAATAGAATTCTATGTAGAAAAGGACAAGGATGTTGACTAAAGCTCCCTAAACTAATGTTATATATACTCACACATAATCAATGATATTCAAGAGCGACAATTTAGTTTTCCAAAAACAAAAAAAAATTAAAATGAAATGTTGTATATATTGGTGGTAATAATGGCCATATTTTAAGCTTCTTGAGGGTCCTGGCATGTTTTTGCTTATTTACCTTTAACATAGTAATCAAAAGAATGTATCTGCCTGTTTTCTTAGTCCTGCTGCTATGTGCAGTTAGTGCACCTGGAAGAAATCAAATTATTCATAAGAATCAAAAGAACTATTTATATAACTATCAATAGTATACAGTAGTCAAATTGGAACATTTATGTCTGTGCTATGTCTTTCATTCTCTTTCCCAACTTGTTAGCTGCCATCAAATTTTCCCAAAATTGTGTAAGGGTCAAGAGACATTGTATTTAAAAGGCAAATCAGCTAACCTTGGCAGACTGAAGTTGACCCAGACAAAATGAGTAGCTCTGCCAGCAATCTTTCAAATCAGACTTTTTTTTTTCTGTTTGGAAACCAAAAGGTGAGCTCTGCATCTGTGCCGTTCAGCTGCCAAGTCTAGAACAAAAGGAAGAGTGAGAACCAATGCCAAAGTCAGAAGAT
Source organism: Oxyrhabdium leporinum (assembly GCA_032468155.1). NCBI lineage: Eukaryota > Metazoa > Chordata > Lepidosauria > Squamata > Cyclocoridae > Oxyrhabdium > Oxyrhabdium leporinum. The sequence goes on along the minus strand of JANHFL010002020.1, from coordinate 169,332 downwards.
AAATTTCTGCCAAAAGAAAGAAGCATGAAGTGGTGGTGTACCAGCACTTTGAAAATGGTGGGATTGCTTGGGAATGGCCAAACGGTGAACCAGAAGCCTCTGTTTGTGTATGCATTTTATATATTGTCAGACACATTGATTCAGGCTGAAGGCCTGAAGAAATGCAGAGGGGGTTCAGCTCCTGCCAACTCTGGAAGCAAATCAGATCTTCAGTGGAGCCAGAGACAGCCCAAATTTAATAACAGCGTGGCATGACTTATCATTTTGGACTTCTCTCTTCCATTTAAACAGGTGGCAAAGAAAATAATTAGAAACCACTGCTGCTGTCTAAATTGGAAGCCAAGCAATTATTGAGCTATTATGACCTGCATATAGCCAAACAGAGGATCCTTACAAGCCGAACAGGCTTCGGAACGGGATAAAAAAGGATATTATTTTTTAGAGAATGAAATCTATTTTACCCTAATGAAATCAACTGCATTTCCAACAGAGAAGCCTAAATGAGGTGTCTACAGAGAGCTTCCATAGACTTCAGATATTACCTAATGTTAAGTGACTGTTAAGACAGTGATGCTTTTAAGGTAAAGGACTAACGATACCAATGTAACACATCATTCAAACAATAGGGATGCACATTTATTTTTATGGCAAAGGAAATAAGCTACTTTTGAATTCAAGCTGCTCTTGGCCTAAAATTGTCACATTGAAGAGATTCCAAGAAGCAAGGAAAGGACCTGGACAAAAATATTTAACTTGATTTAAATTTAATACAAGTTACATCACATTGCTTAAATATAGTCTATTAATTACTAATTATTAATTATGTGGGATTTAATATAAGTCAAAAACTGCTCTGGTGGTTCACAATATTAAAAAAAGATAGCAAAAGTACTGTGTGATAAACCTGTGAACAAAATGACATCCAACCACTCTATATGTAACATGTACAAAGACTCATTCACTATGGTAGCCCGTCCACCATAACCCAAGTCTGTGGTGACTTCTTCAAAGCCTGTAAGGCCACAAATTAATGCAATTGTTTCCTAAGTGATTCTGTTTTTTTTAAATGTTCACTCACATGAATTAGTAAAATTTAGAGAGTTTCTGTGGGGTGCATCTTAGATTTGTGCCTGCTTATTTTAATTAATAAAATATGGATCCATAATATTTTACTAACTTCAAATAATATCAGTCTGAGCAACTTTTATTTACCCAGTGCTATGGATATACTTCTAAAGAAGCTGTTCTATCAACTTCCACTCTGATTAAATAATAAGCTACCTTAAACGACCCTGTGGATCTAATGGAAAATTATTTACCAGAGTAAAGGATTATTTTTTGGCTTAGATTTTAGTTTCAGGTTGTTAATTTTAGATGTTATTAACTAAATAGTGGAAACAAATTCTGGCTGCAAACATTATTGCTCTGAAAATGGAACAGATCGCTAGGAAGGTAAATTCTATTTTATGCAAATGTTCATAAGTAGATTATTTTCAATTCCTCAATTAGCTTCAACTCTGAATATATTTTTAAGGTTGAAAATGTTGATTTTTTTAAGTCTCTCACAATTCTTGAGCATTTAAGTATATAAATCATCTAGAAAAAAATCTGCACTATACTTATAGCTTACATTTAAGATTAATGTCATAGTATACTTCAAATGTATGCCTTTATATTACAACCTTGGCTGCATTTGCTGCCACAGACAACTTGACCACTGAAAGCATTTTTGTTGCAGCATTTCACTGTGAATTGTAGAGCCAGTCATACATTGTTGTAATGAAGTAAGAAGGAAATATTGCCTTATATTATTAATTGTAATGGTATTGCTGTATTGATTGTATGTGTTATGATTTGGATTATTTGACATGTTTTTCTTCTGTTTATCCTTATGATGTTGTTTTGTGTTAATGGTCTTGCTAAACAACTTACATTTGATTGATTAAAGTGACATAGTTCCGAATGAACAAAGACTATAGTCTGAGTAGGCAGATTACACACCACTTTAAATAACAATAGCACTTAGACTTATATACCACTTCATAGTGGTTTATAGCACTCTCTAAGTGGTTTACAGAGTCAGCATATTGGCCCAATAATCTGAGTCCTCATTTTAGCTCCGAAAGCTGGAAGGCTGAGTCAACCTTGAGCCAGTCAGAATCGAATTCTTGGCAGTGAGTAATGAATTAGCCTGCAATATTGCAATCTATCCACTGTGCCACCACATTTCTTAAATCAGCATTGTACCATTAAAATATAATGTGCAATCATACTTACAGTATATGGGTATTTCATGAATTTTCTCCGAAAGGGGATTAAAAGTCTCAACACAAATTGCCATAGACATGACTGCGTTCTGAAGAGCTAGTAGTCAGCTTGAATGTATTGTATGATAGTATTTGAGGAGTTCCAACTGTTATAAAAACATGTAACTGGAAACATTAATGTGGCTTAGTAGTCAGTTTTTATTCACTTAAAGAAATCTTTGGAACAACTTTGAGTCCTTATCACTCTGCTTCTTAAGGAATGAAGCAATGTTGGCACTTACTGTACAATATTCCATTTCCTTTGGGGGTATTGGATTAGATCAGCATTACAAAAATAAAATGCATTTGCATAAAACATAAGTGGGCATAAAGTTGTACAGGAAGCAGGCAAAAAAAGTAGTTGTACTTCAAGATGAATTGCTTTGTGAATATAAACTTCATGCATATAGCCACAGGTGGCAGCGTTCCAATGAAATCCCCCTTGTCCATTCAGCACTCAGAAACAAAGTTCGTCCAAGTAAGAATTTATTGAGGAAGTCATACTGGCACATCTGGGAAAACCCTGAATCTGAAATTCCAGGTTTTTCCCTCCCCAAGAGAAATTCAAAATCCACCCTCCTGCCGCCATCACTGATCACATGGCCCAATCCAACTCCTTTCCCAAACGAAGTCCTTCCTTCTGCCACTCCTCCTCCAGGTGCAGGTTGACATGTCCTTGACTCTCTGGGGAAGAAT